>DWON01006126.1:0-14175 GCA_018251015.1 Phocides pigmalion okeechobee
TGTGGTTGCCGGATACACATTATTGGAGGCGACCATCTTAGTCCTCAAGAGTAGGAACGCATCCACGTCCATCCTTAGATCGAACTACTGTTTTATTTCAGATTGGACGTGGTTGTCCATGGGCTGCAGTGACCACTTAACATCAGGTGGCATGCCCGTTTCTTACGCTTTCATTATAAAAAAAAATCTATGCCTGCTGCTCCTTATATAGTCCTACGTAATTGCTTAATTTCTTATAAAATTAATTTGTAATTATAAATTAATTTCATTGATACCCGTGAACTGCTGAGTTGTTTAAACTTCAATGTTCAAAGAAATCTAGGATTCATTTTTTTGAAAAAACATATATCTGGTTTCACAGGACCCAAGTTCACAAATATCAACATTGGACCTAATTTCAGAACCATCTACCGGATCTATTTGCGAATTAAACCATTCTTGAATCTATGATTTTAAACTAATATTATCGTGGAATCTACACACTTTACTACATACCGAGTATTCACAATTTTTGATTTTTGGTAGCCCGGCATGATTTGATTGCTTAATTATATTATCAATCAAAAATAAAAATTGTTAATCTCCAGTACCCGGTACATAGTAAAATGCCCTCTCAACCAACCAAGAGGAGAGCGCATCCGATGAAGGCTTAGAGACCCTTAAGGTCAAAGCTAATCTCTAGATGGTGTTTAGTGGGTAGGCACGTAGGTTACGTGAGTTCCACGTACCCGCTCCGGTCAGCCGCAGTGGCATGCATGAGCATTCACTACCTCCCTCTCGTCCTTTTCCACATTGTCTGGGCACAAAAGAACAAGTAAAATGCAATCTCAAATCCACTTAAGGAACATCAAAATTGGTCCAATAATTTAGGAGTTTAGGAGTTCAGTGCCATTGACGGATGAGTTGCATCTACTCTCTCTATCTTATCTTTCATCGCTATCCATCTTTATATATCCAAGTTAGAGTAAGTTAAACATTCGATGAAAAATTACCAAACCGAACAATTTCTCAATTTCCCGAGCAATCAATCACTGGTTCTCATATCCAGAGCGGTGGCATGAGGTCGTAAAATGAATTTATATCGCCAAACTGTCTCCCATTACGGTCTCGGACGTCGTTCCTCATGTTCCTTTGGGTATTTCCTTAAACATTTTAAGGGTACTTCAAAGAATTCGTACTAAATTTTGTAGCAACATTCTGGGTTAACGACTAAATACTCGTATGGATGTGAATTTTGGAATATGCCTGCTATTATTCTTCTACTAGGCATGAATCGAAATGAGGAAGATTCTAAGGGTAATTAAAAGAATTTGTACTAAATTTTGTAGAAAAATTTTGGGTTAACCACTAAATTTAGATGCGAATTTCGACACAAGCATATTATTATCTCACTGCTGGACATTGTTAAAATGAGGAAGATTAGGGTACTTTAAAGAATGCGCATAACATTTTGGAAATTACTGAACCATTTCAGGTCCAACATACACGCAATAACGGACGTCTTTAAAGGACAGAACGATTTTTCTTCACTTTAAACATACCTATCGTTTACTATTTCAGAAGTAAACGTGACTGACAGCTTGTTAATAATTTATAATAATAATAATTACTAAAAATACATATTGTAATTTTAATATAAAATATTGATTATATAAGAAAAGAAGCAAACGAACTTGCAGGCCACCTGATGTTAAGTAGTGGATGGCGCCCACGGATATCCACATGCAACCTCAAACATGACTGAAGATCTGTATGAGGTCGTACGTAGATGCGTTGCTACTCCTGAGAACTAAGTTGGTCGCTTTCCTCTAAGTGTAGCCGGCAATTAGACCTGTTTAATAGGAACAAGAAATATTTCACGGCGGGTCATGAGATGGTGGCGGTACCTACCCTGTAGAACTGTAGTTCTCCCATCGGTACTGAAAACATATTAAAACTTATTTATCATGTATTTATCATACATTTATCATATATTGAACCTCATTTGAATAAACCTACGTTTGTGCTTCTTGAGAAAACTTAGCAAACAAGAGCTTTTCTCAACGAACGCAACCTTTCTTCAAAACAACCCTAATTAAAACTATCTCTACATCTTCAACTATCTCTACAAAAAGTCTGTACACACTTTATTATATATGAAACAAAGAAAATTGACTTGTCTGTCTGTTTTTAAATGCTTTCCTTTCTAAACTTTTATGACGGTAATTGACGGTAATCTACGAATGAATAATGTATATTTATATATACTTGTATGTTCATGTGTATGTACAAACGCACACACATACGCGCGCGCACATACACGCACCCAAACACCCCCTACACACACACATACATACACACACGCAGACACAGACACACGTAAGCGCACGCTACTAGCAAACTGTTCACTCCGAGACAGCTCAGTGGATGGCGCCCGACGGCCTGTCTCTCCCTGTCCCACGATGTGTTGTATCTTCAGCAGATATAATCGTGCCTAAATCTATCATGTTAAACTTTTATAACTGCCTTTTTAAAATTAAAAAAGATAACTGTCGTTTACTTGATACGATTGCATTCAACAGAATTAAATAAGATATTTTCTAAGGCTAAAGAAATGCCTACTTTTTGATGCGAGTAAATTAGTCGCACCATCACATTACCATTAAAGCTTGTATAGGCGTGAGCCTTCTAAGGCTAGATCTGGGTGTAAATGTATATTTGTAAAACTTTATTTTTGAACTGAAATTTAATTGTTAACTTTCAATTTCATAAAATTTATTTTAATTTACCCTATTTATTTTATTTTAATTTATTTAACTATGTATAAAATACAAGTATACCACTTCCCCGATGTCTGGGGCTATAGACACCCGAAATCTCACACCTGCACCCAGACCCAGTGCTACCAACTTTTCAAGAGAAAATTATGGCCTTAGAATTCATTACTTATGTATTGAATTTATCCTATTTATTATTTTTATACATGTTTACAACTTATTGTAAAATTTATATTTTTAACCCAATTATTTCTTTCATTGTACATATAATTTGTAAATAAATTCGGTTCTCATTTTTATCAATTTCAATCGAATATATTTATATATTATATAATATAACCGATTACAGCTATCACAGCACGACTATTCCTAGTATTTTTGTTATTATTATTTTATCTTATATCTTTTCTTTAATCTTTCCTTGTTACCTTTCGTGTTATTCCAGAATGCCTATCTGTCACTTTTCTTTCTTTTTTATCATCTTCCGTGAAGCCATTATTCAATGACGTAAGTACGAAATTATGAGGACATGCGAGAAAATAATTAGTTAAGTGAATAAATAATTTACCCAAATCATAAACATTGCAAATTATTTTTCACTATTATCACCAAACAAAAAAATATATTTATGCGAAAATTTTGAAAAATAGACAGAAAAGCAAACGGAACCGCGCGCGTTTCCTCCTATAATTCTCAAACGAGAATTTCTTGTTGCGAATAAAAATTTCTAAGAAATATTTCTTCAGATCCCGGACTCTAACCTAATTAAAACTACCTACCATCCCTACATTTTTAAAGCATCTTCAAGCGAGTTTCTCGTTGCAAAGAATAAAAGCAATAGTCATATTTTCATTACATATATTGTATTCCGTAAGAGGCTTGTAAAGGAGGTGAATGTGGCAGAATTGCAGTTTTACTGCAGCCGGCAGCGGGAATATTCTACGCTTGTTGTAAGGCTGCGTTTGTCTTTCAATTTTTTTAGAAAAGAAAACTCACGAATACACGCTTTTCTCATTGACAACTATCAACTCATTGACATTACCCATATAGAAGATCTATAAGCACATTAACCAAAACCATACACGCTGATCCAACATGGATGAAACCTTCGCATATAAGATTGGGACATGAGTAACTTGTAATAACCATGTAACGTGTACTCACGATTAACGGTTTTTCAAATTCAAATTCAAATATTTTATTTTGCTAGAACATGGGTACATAATTTGATGTAGGTTATGAAGGTATGTAGGTTCTCCAAGTTCCACCTGTTAAGGCATGCAAAAATTCAGATTACAATTTCAAATTATAATAATTCTTTCAATGCCAATATTTAGAACCATTGGCATAGCCCGTGATCACATCTAAACCCGTCGGTACGGTACGGTATGGATAAAATTATGAGCACAGATTAAAAATGATGTCGTAAAAAAGTAAATAAAATAACAAAAGTTTAATTTTAAAAACTTTGCAGAATGCAATTTCTCACAAATACACGCAGGACACGCTGACAATCAACAAAATAACATTTTACAATCAATAATTTTTAAATTAGATTATATAATTATCAAATTAAATCGAACAATAATGAATGAAACGAAATGTTCATAAAATTACACCAATTCAATTCAATTTAGGTTTTTTTATTTTCATTTTTTTTATTATGAAAGAATAAGAAACGGGCATGCAGGCCACCTGATGCTAAGTGGTCACTGCAGCCCATGGACAACCACGTCCAATCTCAAACTGAACTGAAGTTCAGTTTAAGGATGGATGCGGATGCGCTTGTACTCCTGAATCTTAAGTCTTAGTCGATGGTCGCCTCCAATAATGTGTATCCGGTAGCCACACCTCCCCAACCGAAACAACACATGAAGAACATGTTGCTTTACGGCGGGTTATGAGGATGGCGGTGGTACCGCCCCGGGCGAACTCTAACGGCTCTACCACCTTCAAAATTAATAATTAACCATTATTAATATTGTGTTCAGTGTAATGTGTTATTATTATTATTATTCCCTTAAGTGTGGAAGCGCCTTAACGTGTTTAGTTTTCTCATATAATTGTGAAGTGAATGTATTATTATCTATAGCGAATACAAAACACTCTTAATATGAGGATTAGTGTGAATGAGTTTTTATTTAAATAATAATATCCTTTATTACAAATTTTAGTAATGTTATAGTGTTGTTTTAAAGTGCTGATATCCTCGCTTGTGTGCATCTTACTAAACTGCAATGTTAAGCAGCGTCAGGCGAGATCAGAAATTGGATGGGTAACCGTTGGTGGTTTTTCTTACGCGTTTCTTTACTTTCAAGAGCAATATTAGTAATGTTATAGTGTTTCTTATTAATTAAATTATTACTTAATATAGAGTTTCTTTCGCCGATGCTTGTCCAAAACGAAACACCTTACGAGTCGGTGGTAGTTTATTGACGTTCAAAAACAGTTCTGTAAAGAATCTACTTTGAATAAAATATTTTGATTTTGATTTTTTTTTGTGTTGTTATGAGATGAGTATTTCTCCAGAGCTTTTGAATATGCTAACTCACCTATAATGTTAAACAGCGTCAGGCGAGGTCAGGAATTGGATGGGTGACCTCTGGTAGTTTTACGTGTTTCTATAATTTCAAGGGATGTTATTATTTGATAGGATTTGTTATGACACTATAAGCTTTGTGATACCCTTGATATCGAGTGGCTGCTGCAGCTGTGGACATCTTTATCCAACCTCGAGTAAAATTTAATGGTTAAAAATAAGCTGCCACATTAGTATTTTGGAAATTCCACTGTAAAATAAGGGTTAAAAGTTTGCATAAAACTATCGGTATTACTTCTGTGTGTGCAAAACCGCGGTCTATAGTTAGTTTTAGTATACCCTCAAAATTGTCATGAAAAATATATTCCCACAACTTTAATACATTTCTTAAAATTATGTTGAAAATGACTAGTATTTAAAAGTCAAGGTAATGTCTGTATACTTTTTGACAGAAACGTACATAGAATTGTATTTTTTTTTTCGTCTTAAAATTAATTATCGCAGATTTGTCTATTTTGTTATGTAATGGGTTATCATGATTAACGATTAACGAATTTTGATTGCCGGTTGCACTTCGAACCGGTTACATGGCTCGTGGTCACGTCTAAGCAGAATGATTCAATTTAGCCGTGACCACGAGTTATGCAATTGCATCTGAATCGAGCACGTCCTTACACAAGGTTAAAGTCCGTTATTACACTTAAAAATTGAGATGATCGCGTTACTTGTAAGTTCAACTAGCGACAGCATCTCTCTATCTGAAACAAGAAATGTTTTACGGTGGATTATGAGGACAGCAGTGGTACCTTCCCGATGGAGCTGTTATTGTACCACCAAATAACTTATCTAGGGGTCGATAGACCCTGTAGAATTTGCAATCAGAATAGTAGCATAACAATAATACAATTTAATTCAGTACCATCCTAGCAACACTTTAGAACATAAATCTTTACTACTTACTGAGACAAGGAGATAGGGAAGTACAAAAGTTTCGCTACTCCCAATTTCCATTCCTCCAAGTGTAGTATAGACTTGAATAAATAGTGCTTTCTCGTATCTGGAACCTAATATCGCGTTTCGTAAACAAAATGTAGCCGAAATTACAGAAATTGCGCCCGAGGCTACACTTGCGAGCGAGTAAGTGGGGTAAAACGAAATGCGCTGTTAACCTGCATTTTTGATATCATCTTTCAAATTCAAATTCAAATTTTTTTTTCATTGTAATGTATCTACATGCACTTAATGAATGTCAAGGGTACAATGTAAAATCAGTACATCGGCGACACGCGCCTGTTGACTGACGTTGGTTGGAGATAAAAGCCTGCGGTAAAAATCTTTCGGCACCTTTGTAAATCAGTCTTTGACAACATCATTTTTAGTAGTAGAGTTGCAAGCCAGCGTTACCAATTTACTAGACTCTAAGTACTCTCGCCCTCATAATCGTTATGAAACAATTCTTATGTCGAGCGAGTAAGTGGGGAAAACCTTTTTAAACTATATTTTTATCTATCGTTTTTCGAAGCAGAGTTACAAGCGAGCGTTACCAATTTAATCCACTCTAGGTATTTTCGCCCTTATGTGTCATGTCATGAAACAATTTTTATGTCGGGTTGAATATGCAAGTCAAATTCTCATACTTCAATTTGTTATACTTGCGACCGATTTAGTGGGGAAAACGAAATGCGCGGTTAACCTGCATTTTCGTGCTATCGTTTTAGTAGATTACCAAGCGAGCGTGCAATCCGCAAGTTACCACACTTTAGGTACCTTCGCCCTTATAATCGTCATGAAACAATTCTTGTGTCGGATTGCATATGCACCTCAAATTCACGTACTTCATTATAATACACTGGCGAGCGAGTAAGTGGTGTTGTGAACTTGTATTTTTGATCCATCGTTGTTAGTAGTAGAGTTGTAAGCGAGCCTTACGTTTGCCCTTATAATCCAACCGAAACACAACTACTTTGTAAACCGACCGCACCTCTCCAACCGCAACACAACTAGTTTTTGAGCCGTCCCCTCCTCTCCAACCGAAGCACAACTGGTTTGTAAGCCGTCCGCACCTCTCCAACCGAAGCACAACTGGTTTGTAAGCCGACCGCGCCTCTCCAACCGAAACTCAACTTGTTTGTAAGCCGTCTGAAACTCTCCATCCGAAACACAACTGGTTTGTAAGCCGTCCGCACCTCTCCAACCGAAACACAACTGCCTTACAAGGGTTTGTGAAGGTGACAAGTCATAATGGACTTTGTACTTACATAACCTTTGTTTTTCTCAGAGGGCCTGTCTTTCACCCTTAATTTAGGCTAAACCTTAATTCAACATATTACCGTCTCAGCGTCTAATTAACACGATAATATTCCCAGTCACGCTCCTGATAATCTTGTTATCAAGACGTATGTATCAAGTTCTGATGAATTTTATGACAGCTTTGATGCTGTACTAGCTGTGACCTGCAGCGTCGCTTACTATATGATTGCCTAGATCCCTAATCTGTATAAATTAGGGATAGAGATAATCGTATACACACACACACACACACACATGTATGTATAAAAGTGGTGACAGACTGGCCCAAAAACCAAATAGCGTATATGAGTTAAACATTTTTTTATTTCTTTAATACATAAATGTATATATATAAAATAATTGATTGAAGTGTGTTGTTGTATCGACTCACGCACAAGCAAACCCGATGCTAAAAGCAAGTCGCAATAATACAATAAATTGTATTTTTTTGTTTTGTTCAGTTTTTATTGCAAAACGGCTGAATCGAATTAAATTAATTTCAACACAAATAAAGATTAGACCTTGGAAACAGATTACTTTGAGACATATTATGCCTTTAGTTGCGAAAATAAACTCTAAGGAGTTAGACTAGTGGATACAATTTACTTCAGAGACATAATTTTTTGGTATTTGATCTAAGAAATGATTGTTTGTTATTAGATTAAAACTCATTCAGCACACCCAGACATAGGTTGTCGTTTTACTATGTACCATGTACTCACGATTAACAATTTCGTTAATCGTTATTTGACAGTACCCGAGTTAAGTATCGGGCCCGGGTACAAAGCTTTTAAAGAATAAACAAACACGACTGGTCAAGCCAGAGCTAAGGAGACAATTGAATTTTATTATAGAACTTAAACAATACAATACATATGTTTGTCTTACTCTAATTACTTATAACTAACACGTCGACTGCTTACGCCACCGTAACTCCCGGTACACAGTAAAATGTATTAATTCCACAATAATATTATTTTAAAATCATACGTTGTTCCGTCAATAAAGTTGTATATATATTTTCAGGTACGTCTGTCGGTCTCACTAGTTCTATATAAATACAAACCATTAAACCTGCCGGAAGTTGTACAACAATGGCGAAGCAATCAAACCTCTCCCTTTCACCCTTCATTTGGAGAATAGCCTCCATCGACATCAATCACAATACATCATGACTCGCTCATATTACTACTAATGCGAGATTAATCTATATATATAAAGGAAGGACTGACAGACAGAAATCAACGGACAGCCGAAAAAGTTCTCCTTGAAATGCGACTCCTGTGGTGTTTTTTATGTGAGAAGAATAGTAAATGAGGATGCAAACGACCTCATGTTAAATAGTCGCAGCCCATAGACATCCACTTACAAGCACAAACACGACTGAAATCCTATCTGGGCTCGAATGTCCATACATTGCTATTTCTGAGGACTAAGATGGTCGCTTCACTTCAAAGTGGAGTCGGAAACTGCACCTCTCCAACTGAAACCCAAGTGATGCTTTACAGCGGATTATGAGGGCATCGGTGGTACTTCCCCGGTCGGTCTTAGTCCTCAGGACTATCTACGCATCTATGTTCGAGCTCAGTACGAGTACGTGGTTGTCTGTGAACTCCGACTACTTAACATCACGTGGTTTGCTTGCTCGTTTGCTACTCTTCTCACATAACAAAATAGCTTAACTCGCCTTATTGTCAACGAGATTACAACTAAAGTATTACATATCAACAGATTTACTAATAAACGAAGACAACTTAGACACCTGGAATAGTATTGTATCCTTTAAGCTCGGAAACGACATAATAGGACTTACGGAAACAAAAGAAATATAGAAAAATCACCGCTGCTTACAACAGGACGTAATCCGTATTTATTGTGTTTAGCGGCTAAACAGGATCGATTGGCGGAAGCGAGGTAAGGATTATTTTAGTCCACTGATAAGTAAATTCGCGTTGTTTGTGCTTAGTGGCTAAACAGGATGGATTGGTGGAGGTAAGGAATATTTTAGTCCACTGATAAGTAAATTTGAGTTCCTTTGTTTGGTGGTTAGTAGCCAAACAGGATGGATTGGTGGAGGTAATATTTATTTTAGTCCACACGTTCATTACGTCTTATGACCAACAAACATAAATAAGATTATTTTAGTCCACTGTTAAGAAAATTCGCATTGTTTGTGTTTAGCGGCTAAACAGGACCGATGGGCGGAAGCGAGGTAAGGATTATTTTAGTTATTGTGTTTTGTACCTGTGCCTACTTGTTTATACGAGTCAACGATCATGATGTAATATTTACAGGCACCACCTCCATAGCAATATATATATAACGAAAAATCATTAGCAGAACACTCTCACTCAATACGTTGTGCTATAATAGGGTCTCGCTCCATTCTGTATACTAAATTAACGTGTACTCAAATATACGCATACAAGCCGGTGACGACTTTCTTTCTCCTCATCCGCCATCAAAATCCTTAGTACCCCAAGGCACAGTAGCCAAATAGAGTCAATAGGCAGAAGAAAGATAAGGATAATTTTAGTTCACTGATAAGTAAATTTACGTTGTTTCGGTTGAGCGGTTAAACAGGGTGGATTAGTGCAAGAAAGGTAAGGATTAATTTAGCCCATGCGTTCATTACGTTATGTGGCCAAACAACATAAATGGGCGGAAAAGAGGTAAGGGTTATTTTAGTTCTTGTGTTTATTGCGTTTTATAGCTAAATAGAGTCAATGGACAGAAGAAAGATGAGGAGAATTTTAGACCACTGATAATTAAATTCGCATTGTTTGTGTTTAATAGGTAATGAAGATCGATGGGTGGAAAACAGGTAAGGATTAATTTAGTCCACTGACTAGTAAGCTCGGATTTTTTGCCTTTAGTGGCTATATAAGATCGATGGGTCAAATACGTTCTACAAGCTTTCAGGGTGTTAAATAAATACATAATTTAATTAATCAGTATATATGCCTTACTCGTTTACTAATTTAGCCGTAACCATGAGCTATGCAGCTGGTTCGAAATATCAGTAATAAAAAAGTTTTAATCATGAGTACCCGTTAATAGCAAAATATAAATTCCGCGATAATATTCATATAAAATCATAAATCAGTGTATCCCTTTAAAAGACCGTAAGAAATAGTGGAAATATAGAAAAATAACCGCAATTTACAAAGGCGGGTAATCCGTATTTATTGTGTTTAGTGGCTAAACACGAGCGATGGGCAGGGCTGCGGGTAAGCTGTGAGGATTAGTCTTAGACAACTGTAGAATGCTAAGTTAACGTTGGAACGGAATATAAAGATTTTATTTTTCTACATATGTACGTTTTATTAGAACGTCTCTTCATTACATTTTGCTATGGACCGGGTACTCACGATTAATGATTTGTAATTGCTGATATTTCGAAACAGTTGATGGCTCGTGCGATTGCGATTGCCTAAAAAATATTAAAATACATTGCGATTGCCTAAAAAGTAATAAAATAAAACAAGAATAAAAACAAATGAAAAAGTCATATATCGCTAGTACCAGGTATAGAGCAAATGTACTCCAGGTAAATATTAGTTTAAAACTCATATCTTTTCATTATTTCTACTATTCAAATTTAAACAGGACTGTTGTCTTATCTAAGCTTGTACGTAAATGCGCAACTCCTGAGGACTAAGATAGTCGTCTGGCTTTTAAATATAGGCAACAACCTCTGTAACCGAAACACAAGTTGCTTTGCGACGGATTATGAGGGCAGGGATGGTACCTCCCAGCAGTACTATAGTTCTACCACCTGTCAAACTTCTGACGTCATATCTAGAGGGTACGAGGAATCAATACATCGCCAAAATCAGCTCACGTCACGTCAATTAATAGTCAGTCCTATTAATGTATAATAATGGATACTTGCACATTTTACGTGCGTAAGTGATAATAAAATCTCTAGAGGCTTTATTGCTCTATGCGTAAACAGAATACATAGGTCTCAAAGTCGAGAGTGTGGCCCTGTGTATCTCAAAGTGTTAAAATACTCTACGGGATTGCTTTTTTTTTGTTAAAGATTTATGTCAGCCAATACAATACTTGGGGGTGCATCAGATGCAAATGTGGATCACGGGAATTGATTATATTTATGAAGTTTGTGACTGAAATTGTAGCTTTTCTTAAGTGTTTTGTTTATAATTCACATAATGATGGATAGTTTCTATATATGACTTCATTTACACGTGCCAAACTGAGTAATAATGTCCATTGCAGTCAAAATAAAAATGAAAGTATTTTTTAATATTTAAACTTTTTACAGAATTTCTTTAAATGTCAAAATCAAAATATGTCTATTTTGACGTCAATAAGCTATCATCCACTCATAAATAGTTTAATTTAGGAGTAGAGGCAGCAAAAGAAACTCCAAAACATACGTATGCTCTCTTAAAAAATGTTATTTATAGATAATCTTTCAGAGGGTGTGAAAACATGTAGGTGGTCTACGAGTCAGAAACTTTGAAAACCGTTGGTTTACCCTAAGATCTAAAGACATATATATAGAGCATAAACATACAGACGTGAAGGTAAGACAACAAATGTTTACGTACGGAGAGACACCACAATTACATTTATATTAGTGCAGATAAGGTGCGTGGTATTTTTGGGCCTATCTTATTGTGAAATGTAATTACATCTGCGGCGCGTTACTCACGTCTTGAGATCTTGTGTGGAGTAAGTAAAGTCATTTTACCAGAAAATATATAAATTCCAATTATATTGTAAATTTACTTATTTATCTCAGGCGACGAGGCACATAACATACCTTATAGACTAACATACAAAATAATTCTTATAACTAAATCACGGTTTGCTGACGACGTGATGTACGGGATCAGTCTCTACTAGAGGTCCGCGACGTCCGCGGAACTTGTGGATCCCCACCCCCTTTGGGCACAGCTCCTCCTTCAGGAAGGTCGCTAGGTGCTCGGTCGGCACGCGAACTGTAAACAAGTAAAAGTTAACTGCGTTGCGCGCCTCCAACTTCTCTACTGCCAACTGGAACTTCGTCCTTTTTATCCAAGTACTCCACTGCTTCGGATGACAATATATTCAAGAAAATTAAGCAACTTCAGGAGCGGTCAGGGATTAGATGGGTGGGTAGGTGGTTAAATCTTTTATTCACTTTCGAGCTTCGGAGAACATGTCAAGCAAAGATTCAGGAGTAGCAACGCATCTGAGATTAACTTTAACGGGATTCCTGTTCTTTATGGAATTGGTTACAGACGTCCATAGGTGGCAATGACCACTTACCGCCAGATGGACTGTTTAATACTTTGATTATATAAAAAACTGACAATTGGTGTGCTAGTATAAATCGCTCGCCGCTTATTCCTCACAAAATAAACCCGATCGCTATCTGTTGGAACAAGGGAAGGGCTCAGTTTATCTCTCCTCACAGGAATACGTGAAAATGTTTCCTTTGTACCTGTTACAGCCTACAAATCGATGACTGGTCGAAAAGGTTCTTTGTCTGGGAATGTATAATTCAAAATCAAATTTAAATACAAATATTTTATTTCATTATAAGGTACTAACGACCTAATATTTACTTACATTATTTTTATTTCATACAAGCATCCAGTCATTACCTAATTGCTAAAACTAACAATTAGAATGTATTTCGCACAACGACTGAATTACTATATTGAATTTAACTATTTTACTATATTGAATCTCTTTACTGTCATCTGCACACAATTTATATTTCATGATATATTAAATCTCACACGCCTGATGTTCAAATAAAGGTAGAACTGCGGTATGCAAGGTAGAACGACAGTTTGATCAGGAAGTAGCTCCGTATTCATAATCCGGCGTAAATCAGTTTATGTGTTTCGGTTTGAGAGGTGCGGTCACCGGCAGCACTAACAAGCGAGGCGACTATCTCAGACCTCAAGAGAAGCAACGCATCGTTCGGCCATAGAGACAAGTAAACTTACACTTTACTTATGATTTGTATGTGGATGTTCCCGTAGACATCTAATATTTTGTGATATCTGCAACCCGCTCTGACATTACACGTGATACAACATAACATCCGAGGCCCTGTGTGCTCACTTGCTACTCGAAACAATACTCAAAATAATACATATTTTCCTTATTCTTACAAAGAATAAGACGACTCCCAAACTCGTCAGAGGAGGCATAAATTGTAACAGCTTAAATAAATACGTAAGTATGATTGAGGAGGGCAGAGCGGCCCTCGAGAAATAAGTATCAATTTTAAGCTTGCCATAACTTCGAAGTAAAGAACTTGAGAGCGCTGAGGCGATATTTGTCTTTAATTTTGACTAGCCTTGTCAAGTGGTTAGTGATCATGGCTGCTAAAGAGGGTCTGGATTCGATTCCAGGATAAATATTTGCATGCTGAACACGAAGTTTCTGGGTTGGGATAATGTAATCCATTTCAAGGAATTTGCGGAAAAGTGTTGAGAGTTGATGCTATGAAGAAGGCTGCAGACAAGCCCAAGCACCTTAATTTAAGATTTAATTTAGCGAACGGCCTTACGTACGACGATGTAGGACATACGATCTTTAGACATAGTACTTCTGCCCAGGTTT
>DWON01006127.1:0-14174 GCA_018251015.1 Phocides pigmalion okeechobee
CCTGCATACCCGTTTCTTACTCTTTCATAATAAAAAAAATTATAATCTGATGTAGTAACCGCTGCCGCCCATCAATATCTACATACAAATACATTACAATTAGAAACATAATTGAAATCTCGTGTAAGGTCGTACGTAGATGCGTCAACTCCTGATAACTAAGATGGCTGCCTTATTTCTAAGTGTAACCGGCAACCACAACACAAACGAGACACAAACGTTGCGTTAAAACGGATTATAAGAGCTATGATGGTACCTCCCCGGTCGAACTATAACTAACACCTGCCAAGTCTGCGTGTTTTAACATAATTTAACAACATTCAGAATAATTTCAGAAAGTTGTTTTTATATTTAGAAGTATAAAAGGCAATAAGTATTTTTAAGAGCCAAATATTTCAACACTTCTCATTTACAATTGAATAATAAAATATATTCGTTTACTTTCAACGTCTTGACTTAATTTGCTATTCGCTATTTAAATAGGTCTAAAGGCCAGGCTATTTAAATAGTGTCTGAAAATTAGGTTTAGTTCTTTAAAACTACTTTATAGAAGATGATTCGTTATGTAATTTCGTTGTAAATATCTTAGCCTTGTAAATATCTTAGTCATTCATTCATCAGATTTAATTAAGGCATCCAATCCTCTATAGTTAAGGTATATTAATAAAATAGTTGGAATAATTGGCGGCTATCCATCACTACTAAGGGAAGTCACTGGCGGTCACCCATCCAACTGCCGACCGCGCCTAACATTGCTTCATTGTATTTTAACTTTTACCATTTGCGAGGCTGCGAGTGTGTAAGAACTGTGTTTATTTAAAGTGTTTACGAAACCTAATGGAAGAAATAAAATTAATCTAGCAATATGCACTAAGAATTTTTTAATTTGATCCACTTATCAATTTTTTGAACATTCTATAGCAAGAGCATGACAACTGACCCAACTCCGTTATTAAAAAGAAAAAAATACGTACTTTACTTTGTAACAATCGGGTTATGTACGCAAGGTGGTAACATCGACGGGGAAGACCGAGGAACAATCACCGCTGCCCTCATTATCCACCGGAACACTGTTCTTATGTCTTGGTTGGAGAGGTACGGTTGCGGATTTCGCTTAAAACGATACCTCACAACCCTGTAACAGCGACCATCTCAGTCATCAGGAGTAGCGACGTCTATACACGATGTCAGAGGACTTTAGACTTAGGTTTAACATAGACGTCCAAAGTCTACAGAGACCATTTAACATCAGATGACCATCACGCTTGTTTGCTAATATTACAAAATTAAAGAAAAATAACAAATGAAATCTTAATGCAGATAGAGTCTTTAACAATGAAGTCATTACGTCATTCAATTAGGCATTTAGATATAATATTTCTACATATGTTGCCAATCTACAAGAGATAAATATTTCAACGTGTCTAATAGATTAATATGAATTTGATAAATAAAACAAATGCGTAACAATACGTGCTTATCATTTTTACTGAGAAGCATACATTTTGAGCTTTCGTAGAGCACTGTAGCGAGTTCGTAGACCAGACGTAGCGCTGTACACAAGCGTGTACTATTGGCGTCATATTTCTATTAGACCATTCTATTACATCATATCACATGATGAAATCGATATACTAACAGTTTATAGGTATAAAAGAGTAAGGTGACTGAGATACGATATATCAACGTACAGCCGAAACCGCTAAACATAGAAATCTTAAATTTTGCATCTAAGGTCTTTATATACCCTAAGTAAGTTAGTAAGTTTAAAGGTGGGAGAACTATAGACCGGGAAGGTACCACTGTTGCCCTCACAATCCGCCATAAAGCATTACTTGTGTTTCGGTTGAAAAGTTGCGGTTGAAAAGAAATCAATTCCAAACCCATGTTTAATGCGAACCAATCTATGTTTATCATTACAAAGGTATGTTTGCCAGCTCACTTTCATACGAAGTGACTCTTTGTTTGAAAGTAACTCTTTGTTTTTCTGAATAAATTTTCAAATTAATCTAGTATCTAGAAGTACATCAAAATCGTGTTCAAAGTTTTCGTTCCAAATATACATATACATACATACATACATACATACATACATACATACATACGACCGAAGCTAAAAAAGGATTAACAAAACTATAGTACCAGCACTTATTTCATTTCAGTTTCAAAACAGCTGTGTTAAGTGGCTGATATTTTAGTTACAAATGTAGTTGATAGTCTAAAGGGTCAGGCAAGACTTCAGTCTTGCTTTAATTAATTTATTATAAATTATTAATTTTTCTTATTTCAAAATAGGTCACTATTATATTCTGGAGGTGTGATATAACTACCAAGTTTAATTTTATATTTTAGAAGTCTACCGGATAGAAAATAGTCACCGTCATCAACGGATATCTGCAACACCTAAAAGCCACCAATACATGTCTGGCTGTACGGAACAAGCTTTCTCTCTGCAGCTTTTTTTAATCATCCCATGCCAGAGCTGTGGAATGTTGTCTCGTAACTCTTGTAAAATAATTTAATGCAAGATTAGGCACAATTTTCAAATCGTACAAACTTTACCCCTATTCTGTAAAAATTCCCAATGCCAGCCGTAAAAGCTATGTTTTTCCAAGCTCTGAATCATATCGCACTCACCCCAGCTAGTATATAAGCCGTGGGTTTCCCTCGACGCTCCAGTCGCGAACTCTCCGTCGTTGAGGACGGCCGTGTGCCTATCGGGATGAGGAACTTTTTACGTCGCACGATCGACGAGAACTTTCCGACTTGAACGAGGTAAGGCTTTGTAGAACCAGGTACAGCTTCTGTGTAGAGCCTGCATTTTGACAGTTAGACAAAGGAACTTAAAAGCATTAAACATACGTAAATTATACAGATCACTTCAAAGTTATGGAAAAATATCGAATTACGCTTATTGCATTGGTTATATTTGTAACATTTATAAAAAAAAACGGATGATACTTTATTGCAAATTTTTCGTAAATTTCCTCGTGGCAGAATTATTTAAATTGTTTTAAACTAACATTTTTGTTATGAAAACTAAATTATAAACTAGGATATTTATAAATCGTATAAATCTATTTTATAAATCATTTATATTTCGGCTTTTGAAAGTTCCGACAATAAAACATTAAATTAATAAAATATTTGACGATTTTTTAGTTATATAGTAAAATAATACTATAAAACGCACAGATATACATATATATAAATGAAAAAATGTTAGTTGCTTATACAAAAATATTGCATTGAAGTTTCTATAGATTTTTTGGCACATTATTGGGCAAGTTAACAATATTTTTCACGTTAACAAATATAATACCTACTCACTCAAAATCCCAATGATTAAAAAGCATTCCTGTTCTATTAATTTATCCTAGAAAACATAAATCCATGCATAATTACTCAAATATACTCAAACATGAAAAGCAAGAAATAAAATTACTGGTACTAATTGGAAAATTAAATAATAATACAAAACAAAAAGCTAGTGTAAAAACCGAAAACATTTAACAATTAATTACGGAACTTAACACGACCAAATGCTACTTTCTCGCGTCTATTAATCTTTTACACAAGCAGGTTGAACACGGCGAAGTGTTACCCAACTGCGATTAACCAAACGGAAGGGTTATGGTTTCAAAACTTTATATCTATACGAGTAAATATATGAGATCCTATAATTCTAACTCTATATTTGTTTATGAGTGCGATACCTATTCATTTAAAATACATCGTAACGACCAAACTTATTGACTTATTTCGATTAATATCATATGACAATAGTAATAATTACAAACGAATCATAGAAAAAGGAATAGACAAATTTCGATAAATACCATTTGACATTGGTAATAATTACAAATTAATCACGAAATACCTTAAAACAATTTAAGGAGAGTCTGTGTTCATGGGGCATGATACCAAAAAAAATTGGTTATATCGTTAGATACTTCGTGTCATAAATCTTTTTTATAAATAAATAAAGAAATAATGTTTCGGCTAATACGTCGAGTCAAAAACCAAGTACATTAGTTATTATGTTGAAGATAGTTCCGTTATGTGTAAAGCAAAAAAAGATTAATGAGATGTAATTAAATTCATTAAAACGTTACTGTTTATCCATTTCCAAAGTAAGGTTTTTGTTTCGAGTTTTAGATTACGTTTTAATATAAGTATTGTTTGTATACTTGGAAACGAGTTAGCGCGTTTATTTAATATTACGTGACTGCTATCTTACATCATTATCATCTAATTAAACCACCACAGTTTCACAAGTAATTACGAGTCCTCGTCAGCATGAGGAGGGTTAAGCTAAAGTCCACCACGCTCCCCAAGTGCAGTTTTTCAATTATACTTTACTTGGAGAACTTTATAAAGAACTTTCAGAACCGCATGTTTACTCATTATTTCTTTAACGTTAAAACAAGTGAAAATCAATTTGAAATCGATATGAATTCGAAAAATCGTATTCGCATTCGTATTCTACATACTTTGCGTATCTATTCTTTTTTATATTTGAGAAGAGTAGCAAACGAGCATGCAAACCACTTGATGGTAAGTAGTCGCAGCCCATAGACATCCATGTATAACCAAAAACACGACCGAAATCCTGCCTAAGATCAAACGTAAACACGTTACTATTCCTGAGGACTAAGATGGTTCGCTTCAACGTGTAGCCGGCAACCGCACCTCTCCAACCGAAGCATGAGTAATGCTTTACGGCGGATTATGAGGGCGGTACTAACCCTTTCGAATTATAGTTCCCCCACCTTTAAAATACATACTTTATTTATTCTGCATACTTTGTATGTTTATTCTACATTGTCTGTTCATCTATTTTACATACTTTGAATTATTTTATACGTTGTATATGTATGTCTACTATACTTCCACTCTAAACTCATAAGAGAATTTCTACTCACTTTTAATCAAGTTGAATGCAAAGCATGGAATTATTTATTAGGAAATAATCATTTCAATCAGATACACTGCAGGCTTAGTTTACATAACCCAGTTAGTGGATTAGACCGTAGGCCCGTTTAAAAAGAGTATAAAACTTTAATGGAGTTGTGCTTTTATTAAGAATCAAGTTCACAGCTCCATTTCGTAGGCATATTTTTCAGTTAAAATAATGTTCGCAATATATTTATAGTTGGCTGAAGTACGTCAAATTTGATATTATGTTTTATTTCTAGTTTATTTTTTAAAGATAAAAATAACAAATAATATGGTGAATAACTGGATCTTCGAAGATTTTAACTTCCACCCTGCAATGTAGTAGACATAGTTTGACTGAGAAGGTTCTACCACCACCTTTATAACCCGCCGTGAAGCTACCCTCTTGTTTTGGTTGAGAAGGTGCCGTTACCGGATACATTTGAAGCAAGAGGACTATCTAAGCCTTCAATTCTGATTGAGGTTGTATGTAAATGTATGTAGATGTATGTGGGCTATGAGCTACAGCGTCTACTTAACAGGATACCAGCATGCTCGTTAGCCTCTTCTCACATAAAAAACTAATTTCCTTCCTGTCGAGAACGGTTAACAAAAGCCGAATTTTGTAGAACCTCGTAGAACTATCGTAGAGTCGTAGAACACTTCATCCGTAGTAATACATCATATCACAGTAATACATAATATAGAATTAAATATATTATTAAATCACCGGATTGAACTACATATTATCCATTTTATTATGTAATGTGTACTTACGTTTTTTAATTGCCGATATTAAATCGCGTAATAGTCGCGACCATGCAACTGGTTCGAAACATCGTTAATTATTTTTGCTCGTTAAAAAGTAAAATATATAAAGTCCTTGATCATGTTATTTTAATCACAACACTTATTATATATCTACTCTTATATCTATTTAACTGTAATCGAATCGATTTAATTTCTAATAACTTTAAACGTAAAATGATAAATTTTGTTATATTTTTATCATTATGAAATTATTATCAAATATATAAATTATTATTATTGAAGATATGATTAAATAGAAAAATGACAAAAAAAAAAAACAAACTATCTCTTAAAATAACTCTATTTAACTGTCGAATGTAAAGATTAAATTACTAATATCTTTATATGTAAAATAGTGTATTTTATTATATCTAAAATAACATTATTAAACGCGATAATTATAGAGAAATTCTGAACAATCTCCTAAGAGTAAATAAATTTAGTGAAATCAATTTGAAAGTGTTGAATTATTTACTTTCCTCAAGCAATTTTAAAAGTAAAAACCGTTTTTAATTGAGAAAATACTTCCACAATAGGAAGTCACGTTATTTGAAAACCGAAAGTGCTTCGATGCATGTAAACAAGTCACATTTTGCGTGTTCAAAGTTGTTAGCGAGGCCGTACTTTCCTCGTTTCTTTCTATAAACTTCGTTCAATTTTAGACTGCCGAGTACGCAAAGTTTGGAATGCTATAATCGACGCTTAGTTAATATTCAGTGGCATAAAGCATAAAATATTTTTGGGGTCTAAATTAATCATTAATTTTTTAATTTACAAAATGTCTTCATTAATTAGGTTAAGTAAAAAATATAAAACGCCCTCAAAGTTTGCTGCAGATATATGCTAAAGCATGGACTACTAACCTAACAATAAGTTTAAAACTACAAATAAAACTAATTAAATTAGTTTAATGATAGTGATAGTATAAATTGTTATTTTTTCAAAACTTAATCCGTTAAAAATTTTACTGATTGCTCAGAAATTTATGCGTGCATGCATGTGAGCGTAAAAAGCGCGCATTTCTGTCTATTGCACTATATATAAATAACGTCGACCATTGTCGATCAGTCGATCACCTTTGCCATTTAAATATAAGGTTAGATGTTCTTCGTAAACACTTATAGAAATACGTGAAGGTAATATATAATAATAAATATATTTTTACTTTTTACATCGTTATTTTATGTTTAATTTAAGGATATCAATTACATAAAATATTTGCCTTCATTCGCATTTAAATCCAGACAAATTTCAGACCTATTTCACAATAGACATTATTTCCTCGTTTCTATGGGCCGCACAAAAAATGGCATATTTTAAAAACCTGTTAATTTTAACTAAAACCCTGTCTAAATCCAATTATAAATCCCTTTAAAAAGTCTTGTAAAATTAGCTTTGACAGTACATTTTTCATTTACAACGCGAAAGAGATTGTATCTTGCTGCAGCTCAGTTATCTTCAAAGCACCTACAATTACGAAAATGCTCCTGTACAGTACTACTTTACATGTAAAGTTTCACACCTCTTACGATAATTTGAGTATACTTCATAATCATACATAAAATAAAATGTCGGAGGTGTTCTAATTACTTTTGCACTAATGGATACTTCCAAAACTTTATTAAAAATACTTAACATAAAATGGAATATCCTTAAAACTAAATATCACTAAACGTTGAGTAACTTGACCAAGTAAAAATAAAATAAAAATAAATGTAAGTAATGATAATGTTAAAACTAATTGTAATAAAAGATAATCTAAAATCTAAAGTTTTACTCGACTTTATTTTACGTTGTCCCGCTCTGAAAAAATCTACAAGTCATATTTTCCAATCCAAGTTCAGAAATATCAGCTTTGCATCCGACTCCAGTGCCACCTATTGGGTCCAATTGAGAATCTAAACCATTTTCGGATTCATCTGAAGACACACACAGAATTTTATTAAACGCGATCTAGCCTTTTAGGAGGACTTCAGTGAAATACAAAGGTGGTAGAGCTGTTAGCGCTCGACCGGAGCGGCACCACCGCCACCCTCATAACCCGCCGTAAAGCAGCATGTTCTTCATATACTGTGTTTCGGTTGGAAAGGTCTGGTTGCCGGATACACATTATTGGAGGCGACCTTAGTCCTCAAGAGTAGGAACGCATCCGTGTCCGTCCTTAAATAGAACTTCTGTTCTATTTGAGATTGGACGTAGTTGTCCATGGGCTGCAGTGACCACTTAACATCAGGTGGCCTGCATGCCCGTTTCTTACTCTTTCACGTTAAAAAAAACACGCGCAAAATCATATATATACAAAGATATGGCAAAAGATTCTCTAAAATAATGTTAAGTGATTCCAACTTAGCAATTTACAACGTTGTAAAGGAAAGCACAAATAGTATATGTACTGTACGCATTATACAGAAAAAGCGTTTGACACTGAGCGAATTACAACTTTCGTCGTGACGGTGTCAATACGTCCCACGCCACGAAGCCCAAGTTTAATGTCTTGACGCCTATTTATGTTTCACGACTTTAATATCGTTACGATTGACGGAAAGAAAAAGCTAATTTAACATAAATAATTTGCTACATAACAAATCTTTGTGCGTGTGTAGATGGTAAACGAGAAAATTAAGCTACGTCGGCTGCGGACGGGAATTGGATGGGTGACCGTCGGTAGCTAAATTGAAGTGCCTACTTGTATTTAAGAGGGCTCTTTAAGTTTTTGAAAACTTCCGATAAACTGGTTAGTCCGTATCTCCAGTCCGTATTGGAGCAGTGTGGCAGATATTCTTCAATCAAGAAAATCCGCTTATAATGAGAAGAGCTTAGCCCTTCGCGCTGACCCAGAGCAAGTTTGTAGGTTTCATACATAATTCTCACCAATTTCATGAACTATTAAGCAAGTATACTTGTAATCATGATGTTAATATACACTGACGGACTCATAAGCTGTATCAAATTTGATATTTGATGATTTGATAAATTTGCAAAATGTTGATTAAAATTAATAAAAATTACGAGACTTGCAGTAAAAGATAAAATTATACCCGGGAATAAGTTATGTGCATAGTTTCAAATTCGTCTGTTTTTAGGGTAAAATTGACATTAATTCGTATAAGTCAGTGTTTAATAACATTGAAGCAGTTTATGAGTCCGTCAATGTGACATTTTTGCTTTAAGAAGAAATAAGGATTACGCTTTAATTTTATAAGAATTTCATACAATACCTGTTGCAATTGAGATAAATATCTCTCAAATATCTATATGTAAGCTTAAAAATGCAACGTAATTAAAATGATAGCAATAACTCTCCATATCAAATATTAACGACTAGCCCCAACTTTCCACTATGTCTGTGATACTAAGCTTAAATATTTTCGATAGATATAGCAATATATAATTTAAAGATAAAAATATTGCTTAAAAAGAGGTAATCTTGTTTATACATATATTTCTGGTCATTGTTCTGTTCGAATATAATGTGATCTAACAATACACAGCGACCAGAGATACAAGCACTCTGTGTACATAATTTAAGTTAGATTATATTCGTAGTTTACGTAGGAAAGAAACCCATGCAAATAAACAAATAAATAACGTTTTACTTTTAAAAGTAGGTGTTGTCTACCGGAATATTCCGAAGAAAAGAATAGATTGATTTGACAAAAATACTATATTAAAGACACCAAAAATGGGAACTTAAACCTATTGCGCAAAAAAAAAAGAAAAACAAAACAATAACAATAACAGATGTTTCCTTTACGCAGCCTGCATTTTAAAAATTAAGGAAAGTGGTTTCTATTACCAATAGTAGGGATATCTAAAGCCGCAATATACAGACGGCGCCGCGTGCAATTCTTAAATATATATTGTAACATGAATGATTCATCACGACCTCCGTTTCAGGGTCGGAGACGTCACGAATACGTCCACGGTAAAATATCTGGCAATACTTCTTAAGACTATTTCTCTATTTAGGTAGTCGGAATACGCGACGCGAAACATATGTAACGAGGTCAGGTCAGACTGCCAGTCAGTTCATTACATAAAGTTTAACAGTGTACCAGTTATTGGCTTTTTATAGCATTAATATAGTAAAGGAACATGCAGTCGGTCTGATGGGAAGAGGTGACGTCACTCACATCTGTTTTAAATTTTTTTTATGTGAATCGTTAACAGGAATTTTATTTTTAAATGTGGGCGAAGTATAGTTCGACCGGGGAGGTACTACCGCCGCCCTCATAATCCGCCGTAAAACATAACTTGTTTCGGTTGGAGAGGTGCGGTTGCCAACTACACTTTAAAGCGAGGCGACCATCTTTGTCCTCAGGAGTAGCAACGCATCTACGTTCGACCGCAGATACGATTTCGGTCGTGTTTGTCGTTATACGTGGATGTCTATGGGCTGCGATTACTTAACATCAGGTGGTTTGCTACTCTTCTCATATAAAAAAAAACTATTATGCGGATTATCTTATAATTAATAATAATAATTAATTATTTAAGTAACAAAGACTATTTTTTATTAATTTTACAATTTTACACTATTATTAAACAATAAGTAGGTATAGGACTTTGTTCATATATCGACAGTCAAATCTACCCTTGATCATGGTCAGGATGCTGTTGGAGCTGTCCCGGACACGTTGCATCAGGGAGCTTCAGCTTATGTATCGCATTCCACGAACGACAACAATTGCATATTGTTGTTATAACCTTTAACAAGATTGAAGACCTTTTTGAGGACGTATATAATTGCGTTGCTACTCCTATGGACTAAGATGGACACCTCGCTGCTAAGTTCGTTAATAGTATCAGGAGTTACTTTGCAGAAATCCATGCTGTTAAGTTGTTGTTAGAAACGGCTTTGCAACAATCTGCTACCATAATGTATAATGGTATATATTTCAAAGCATGCACTATGAACAATAGGAAACTGAAGAGAATAAAAATATATTATACCAACACGTGTTTCGCCCCACAATGAAGCATCATCAGGATAAGTTGACTCTGCAACGGTTGATCGCCAATACTCAGCTATAACAAAATATTTTAACCACAACTTAATCGCTCCTAATTGTGTCTGACAACCGTACCTCTCCAGCCACATCACGTGTTGCTTCACAACGGATTGTGAGAGCGTCGATGGTACGTCCCCCCTCAAACTATAGTTAAATCGCCTGTTACCATGGTACCAAAACAAATTTGATTAAATATAACGCAATAAAAATTAGGGAGGACCAGTTCGATCAGCGCCGGTGCCGAGAGCCCTATTATTATTCAGACCATTTTTAACTTGTTATTCTAAGTAGGAGGACATTGAAATTTGCAATTATTATTGTACGTTGCTGAAGCTATTAATAAACTCAGCAAAATAAACTAAGGAAATAAAATTAAGACTGACAGCAAGTTCTTTTGACTTAAAATAACACTCAATGCGGACCTAGAACTACCGTTTGGATAAAATTACATTAGACGGCAAACTACTTGAATAAACAATTCATATAAAACACTTACCTATTAAGTTTACTGCCATATTGGAAGTAGAATTTATTTCAAGTTATCTATATAAAGTATTTTTAAAATATATCACGAAAAAATATATATTTACATTTTAATTACAAAAATGAAAGTCTTAAATATAATTATAGTGAAAACCTAAGATAATCAACCTAAGGAAGTCCGTGCCCATGCATTATGGTACTAAGGACGATAGCGTTATTCGCGCATTGAATAGCGACTGCATTTCTCTGTGCAAGATTTGAACCAGCTCGCTTGTCACTGTGTAACTTTACATTATTTTAAAAGGCAGAAATTCGTATGACGAAGCGATCTTTGAAACAGTTGATACAACTATAGTTCAATGGGAGGGGTACTACCGATTTCAATTTATCGCAAAGACTTGTACTTCGATTGGGGAGGTGTGGTTGCCGAATACACTAAAAAGCGAGACGATTATCTCAATGTTCTGAAGTAGCTACGCATCTACATATGTTCAAACTCCAATACGACTTCAATCCTGTTTGAGGTTGTTATGTGTTGAGGTTGTTGTCCATGGGTTGCAATAACTAATTAACATCAAATGGCTTGACTAGTTTGCTCGACTTACATAAAAAAAGACAGGACTCCTCCAGTATTTTATACGGCAATGTCTGCTTTAACGGTAGACATAACTTAAAAGACGTCACTTACGGTACTTCATGACAAAACAAAGCATTAAACACAAAAGTTTTACGAGAAGAAAACGCTGTCAACATTATTTGCCCTATACCAGAAGAAATTCACGTATAGTCTTATATTTTTATTTTTTTTACGCTTTAGTTAAGTTATATCTTGCCTTATTATTTATTAGTTATATCTTGCCTTATTATTACTTAGTTATTATTTCGTATTACATTTTATTATAAGTGAAAATAAAGACATTTATCGGTAACAATCATATATTTTTAAAAATAAGTAATCACAAAATTATATGTATTATAGCCGTTATGATTAATTAATACGTGATTATACTATATGTTAAAAAAATCAATTCTGACAGAAAAAGTACTTCCGTCCGAGAAAAATGATTACTCCGAAGTAACGCGTAAAACAATTACTTAAAAAGATTGTAAACATACATCGGCAGAAGGTGATAAGTCGGTTCATGGGGTGAATAATTCACTGCGGCGGATCGAAGGCGACCGTGTCGCCCGCGGTACATGCAGTGTTATGCAACATAATACGTAACCTGAGAATTATCGATCACACTGCACTCTATAATTTTAATACTCTCATATTACGCGGTGTACGCCTAAAAAGTAAACAAGGAAGTGAAGGCTGAAGGGCGTACTTTATACTTTCGATTTTACTGAAGTAGCGACGGCAATTTCTAATAAATTCTACACCGCATTGCGAAGACCTAGTTGATGCTTGAATTGAAACGATCTGTGCTGAATTTAAACAAGGGAAACGATTTGCTATAAGCCGATATAGAATAAAGTTTTAGTTTCTTTTCCTTGATTTTTTTAAACATTTCTTAATTATAATCATTGCAGATAATTAAAAAAAAGTAATGTTTTGGGTGCGGAAAATCCAAGGCCAAAGCAGCAATCTACCGTTCAAAGTACATTTCCGCAAAACGACGTGTTTGCATACATAGATTTATCGATTACTGAGCAGTCAATTCAAGTTTAGCGTTAAAAATAATCGCTTTATGCAAATGCTCTTACGATAATCTCCTTTTTTCTTTCACAGATCACTTGGTTGCGGCGCGGCTAGCTGCGTCAAGGGAAGAGAAGCCAGCGATGGATATTGCGTATTCCGAAACTTTTTTACTAAATTTTACCAAACAGCAGTCTTGGTATGGCTTTTTCATAACATCAGACGTCCTCTGTCCCGGTAGGATTTGTGAATATTAAGCAGGTGTACGCTAGACCTAACGCAAACTTGACTCGCCGCGGATGTTCGAGCATTTTATTAGCCGGGCATCTCCGACGACCAGGCACGCGTAGCCTGCAGCCACGGGCGCCAATCGAGCGTACCCTGCCGCCACCTAACTTTCCTCTTCCCTGCCATATCGTCGCTGCTGTTGGAAAGATCGTTTCGCCTTAGGTAGGGTTGGGTAAGGAAATAAGGGTCGTCGTTTCGAAAGATTTAGGAGGTTGTTTTTGTGCAGGTGAGACGCTGAACGGCCAGCGTCTGATCGAGTTCCGCCTGGGACACGAGGCGGAGTCCGAGCAAGGGCTGTCGGTAGCGAGCGCAGAACTAATGGTGCGCGCGGAGACGGCGCCGCGCGCGCGCCGCGTTCGCTACACGCTGTGGGCATTCACTGTCCACGGTAACGCCACCGTGGGCGAGCTGGCCGGCGCCACGGAAGCCGGTAACCTATTAGACCATCAACAAACCACCGTAACACATATTTTTTTTACCGTAACAAATTTTTATAAATATCATGTCGATCAACCTACACTTGGTAGTTTGATCGAAATCAAGCACGTTTAAAAATGTGAAGAAGTGTCAGTCATGTAATATTTATCATGATGTTCGTCTTTTCGATATTTTAAGCAACAATCATTTATTAATTACAATTTACATATAAGTACACAAGAACCAGAGGCGAGGATTTCAACTCCAGCCAAGTACAGTACAACAGAGTATCTCATATCTGTTCATCGGCCTTTTAATATCAATGATTAGTTTTATGCTCGTAATAAACTGTCGCCACTATAAGGAGATCCAGTGATTTATATAATTTATAATTTATTTGTAACTATGGTTTGATGTAGGCGGCGTGAGCGGGTCGGGGCGCGGGTGGCAGCGGCTGGACGTGACGGCGGCGGCGCGGCGCTGGGCGCGCTGGTGCCGCTGGCGGCGGGCGCGCACGCGGCGGCGCGGCCGGCCCGCGCGCACCACTCGCACCACACGCACCACGCGCACCGCGCGCGTGCTCACCA
>DWON01006128.1:0-14173 GCA_018251015.1 Phocides pigmalion okeechobee
TATAATTCAGTTAGCTTTATACAACAGCAAGTTTTCAGTGTCATTGTAATTTAGGGTACGTAACCATGCTTTGATTGTCTCTTTGATTTGATAATTATTCAGTTTATTGCATTTGTGTAACTTGTTCAATTTATTATATAAATAAGGTGCTAGGTAGGAAAAGTTATGTCTGACTATTTTAGTTTTAGTACGATTAGTGTTATTACCTTTACCAATGTTTGATTTACCTATAATTATTTATCTTTAAATTTACTTTTATATAACCTTACATATAAGTTGGGTAGGTATAAAGCTACATTACCAGTTTTTTTCTAATTATAAACTTCTTATCTATGACATAGTGTTATACATTTTAATGAATTCTTGCTTTTACGTAACTGTCTACTTCGTTAAACGCCCATTTTCTCAGTAGTGATGTGCCGAAGAAGACCGTTTTACTATCCGAGTACTTAAGTACTTGTGCGTTAAAAATAATCTCGTAAAACTCGAGTCATTTGGCATGTACTTAGTAGTTGTAAAAATAAATTGTTTGATTATCAAAATATTTTCACTTCTTGAAAAATTGACTGTATATGATTTGTAGAGGTTGATTGATAGATAATGTTTTTAGTATTTAAATGTATAATCAGGGCTTTTTTTGCGGCTCAAGGGAATCTCGAAAATATTGAAAATTGCCACAAAAACTTAATGAAAGACCTGAAAAAAAATGGTAACCTTTGCAAAAAGCTATTGATTTTTTTTAATAGGTCAAAAGTATTATAAAATATTTCGAGAATAGCGTCCCCTCAAAACATAAGTGACAAAAAGGTCTGGCTGTAGTAAGTTAAACAAATAAAAGACCACTCAGAAACAACTACTCGAAGTCAAATACGCGTTCACGCTTTGCAAATGCTCACGCGAAATGCAGGACTCGCACATTGACCGATCGAGGCAAATGCGTTGCATGATCTTACGACAAAACAGATAAAATTACGATTTAATTACTCGATCAGGTAAATAATCAATAACTAAGATTTTTTTTTATCCCGACTTTTATATAACCAAGTATTATAGTTTAAGATTTGAGTACGTATGTACTGGGGAAATATTCAAGTCAGTATCGAGTATCTGGTTGGATACGTTACTACTTACTATGGTTTCCATTGTGATCACGCAGCACTGCGCGTGGCAACACACGTCGTTACGTATATGTAGATGTCTTTGTGCACGGTTCACGCGGAAAAAGTGTATTTTGCTGTAACTTCGACTTTGTTCACGTAACAATCATGTAAATGTGATCATCAACGCTTTTTTACTTTCCTTTGAATTGCTATATGTGACATCGTCTTCGAATATATATGAGCTACTGAATTCTTGGATTACCTGTATCGTGTCAACACAAACACTGAAATCCAGAAAAAAATGAAATTAATTTTTCAGATATCTGTCTGACCGAGAATCGAACCTGACACTATGCGCGTTAGATTAAAAAGTGTTAGTGTCGTCAAAATAGGCTGCATATTTGTTTATTATTTTCAAACAGTCTAATTTGCGTTTTAATAGTTACCTCTGAAATCTAAAATTTGTTAAATCTCAGGTTTGATTTTCTGTACACGCACGCCAGTTACAGTATTTCCATCCTATAAATTTAAAAAATAGACTGTGAGATAGATGAGCCGATAGTCATGAGTATAGTCCTGCAATTCCGTTCGTGATTCCGTTTTACACATGTAAGAAGCCCTAAAAGCTTGCCAATCAGCAACATTGTTACAATAGGTCAATATAGGCTTGCTAATTAGTTTACCAAAGCAAACAATGCAGTGAATGCGTCGGTAGTGTGCGCTGTCGGTCATCCAATTAACTTTGACAATATCCTCGTGTAACGCCGCGTGATTGTCTCCGCGATCTGCATGCTAGTAATTGACCTGTAACACTGATAAGTCTTCATTACTGTATTGTACTCGTATCAGAACTTACAGACGCCCCGATTCACCTGTTCAACGTTCATTAGAGCAAAACAAAAACATATATATATTAATGAGGTATATATATTAATGAGCATTTTATCGTCATTTGAGGGTTTTTTTAATTATGAAAGAGTAAAAAATGGGCATGCACGCCACCTGATGTTAAGTGGTCACTGCAGCCCATGGACAACCACGTCCAATCTCAAGTAGATCTGAAGTTCTATTTAAGGATGCACGCTGATGCGTTCCTGCTCTTGAGGACTAAGATGTTCGCCTCCAATAATGTGCATCCGGCAACAACTCCTCCCCAACCGAAACACACTTTGAAGCGAGGCGACTATCTTAGTTCTGAGGAGTAGCAACGCACCTACGTTCGAGCTAACATAGGTCTTTGGTCGTGTTTGTGGTTATACGTGGATGTCTATGGGCTGCAGTTACTTAACATGAGGTGGTTTGCTACTCTTCGCACATAAAAAAAATATAATTGAAAAATCAGAAATGCATACTTGGGACAACTTGTTTATCCCTTTCATATAATATTGTGTAGCTTGCATACCTAGTTATTGCTTCTATTGTCTAAATAAAAACGAATACAAATTTTATAAAAAACTTGTGCTTGCTACTCGTAACTACTCGTTTCAATTTAAGTACCTATGTGCTTATATCACGAGTTAGAAAACAATCTAAAATTGGATTAAAATTACTGGTTTGATACGAAAAGCCATATTGTATGCGCTAGAAAATGGGTTACGAACACTCAACAACCGAAGTTATTCCAATGAAAATGATTGTATTGAATTAAATAGAATAGATATTGACTATTTCATCATTTGAATAACGACTAACAATGACATATGCACTCTATGTATGCTCGGACCTACTTCACATCGTGCATACTATCAGATAATTGGGACACTGATATTTGAAAATGTTAGAGAGTTTTTGTGCGTATAATTTTACGAGTACCATCGAGCTTAGGAATAGCTGAATATTGTTTTGTTTTTGATATACTCAACGTATTAGTACTATTTTCTATTAGTACCATTGTTTTATATATTTCGATACACAATTTTTTTTTGTAAAAAATAAATATGGCTCAACAAAACAATGAGTACGTACGTTTATTGCGCAGTGAATATAAAATCGTTATAGAAAGTTAAATACTCTTCTCGCTAATAAGTGTAGCTAGCAACCATATCTCTCCTAACAAAACTCAAGAATTATTTGAAACTATATAAATTAAGTTGTTTCGACAGTAATGAAAACTACACTTAGATTGAGTAAAGCAAATCCTATGTTTCGGTTAGAGATGAGTTGCAGACTACACCTAAGTCCTCAGTAGTAGTAGAGTAAGTAGTACAACATAAGAAATTTTCTCTATTACTACTCCTGAGGTACAATATTGTACAGTTCTGTTCCAGTTTGCATACGTACGGATTGCATATAATCATGCACACTTTGCTGTTTTTCTCGAGAATAAAAAAGTTCAAATTGTTTGCAACATTTTTCTGTTAAGTGGTAAATGGGCTGAACGTACGTAATCATATACTGGCCCAAAAGCCAATCGCGTAAGTACTAAGATAGATCGACTAGCTGAGATTGAATTGCGAATCCACGTAATATATCAAAGGTAATCCGTTTAAGTTTAAGGGGCACTATATATCATGCGATGGTACATAGCCCACCCCGCTGTTTGGTCGCCTAAGCAGGGTGGTTCGCGAGCTTAGGTTTTAAGGGATGAGCATGGAGCGGAATGTTACGTAATTTTGTTTAAAATTATAGCAAACGTCAGCGATACTGTAGCAATATCAACACTATACAAAACAACTGAAGTATATCTACTGCAATGGCCATCTGTAATCTAGTATATTTTACAAAGAACAAGGAATATTAAATGGACTTAAAAACATTTTTTAAAAGAACAAAAACAGAATATAAACTTTAATATCATCGCAGAAAATTTAAACACAATATATTACGTAATTTTATTGTAATAAGAAGTGTCAAAATTGGTGTCATATGTTATGCTTTAACTAACATTGTATCTTACAATAAACAAATTACATATAAACAAAGTCCAGAGCTGTGTATCAAAATCGAATAATTGTAGTTTTAGGAACCTATTTCGTTACATAGTACGACAGTTAAGAATTGAGAACTTAGTCTTTTTCTAAATCTAATAAAAATACATACAAAGAGCAATGGTGTGAATGACGCTTTGTAGGGGAGGCCTATACCCAGCAGTGGATGAGTAAAGACCAATGTATGGATAAAAATAAACTCGAACCCGATATGTAAATGCGTTTCCGCTTTAACTTTACACTGTGGGTTCAGTTCGTCAACTAAGCAGGGTGGGGGAGGGCGCGTTTTCCTGTTTGAAGGCACACGTCGCAAAGGGAAATCCTGTACAGGACAGAGCTCTAAAATTGCCCGCTTGTGCCGCGACGCAGGTATCTGCCTATTGTTGTACCGTCCGCAGAATCAATTTTCATATTAAACCAATTTATGTTGCCTTTTTAAAGTTCAGAAGTGATAGCCCTATTTAGGCAAGTATCGTTACACTTTTAATATACGTAAATGTCGTAAATCTATAAAAAATATAAATTTAATAATTTTGTGGGTTTATGAGCATTTGTCTATGAGCATTGTGAAATTAATTTAAACGATAAAACAAATTATAAACATTTTTATTTATCTAAACGAGCTAATATTCGTAAGAACAGAACGGATTTGATCAGTATGTTATAGGATTTTACGGAAATTGGTTTCTTTTTCGTAAATAAAAAAACCTAATGCATGATTAACGCTATCTATAAATATATTTATTAATTAAATTCTTCTTTAATTATGTCAAACTGTACTGGTTTAATATGTCGTTATGCTTAAGTATAACGTGCATATCACCATATGGTTACATTGCAAATTCTTAGGTACTTAATGAGATACATAATATATTATTAAATAGATGCCGCTTTCTATGAATCTTTCGATGTTATTTAATTTGTCTAACTTCTAGTATCCAAATTATTTTCCTCTAACATAATCTGATAGGCATTTAAGCCTCCCGATGGTAAGTAGCCCTTGCAGTCTATGGACTTGCGTATACAACCTCAAACTAGACTGAAGTATATGAGGTCGCGGGAATTTGGAACTACTCCTGAGGACTCACATAGTCACCTCCCTTGTAAGTGTAGTCGGCACCGCACCTCTCCACCGAAACACAAGAGTTGCTTCAAGGCGAATTATGAGGGCGTCGATGGTACCTCCCAGGTTGATCTATAATTCTACGGCCATCAATAATGATACTAACATAAAATCACTTAATTTTAATGTGCGTTTTTTATTTTTACAAAGTTCTTGAATAAAAATAAATATGTTAAAATTACCTCCCCCATACTGTCCCATTAAAAAAACCATTGTATAACAATATGTAAGTAATATCTACATATAATAAAATTCTAAAGGTTCTTACATTAGAGACCTGCATTTTGGTGGATCATTTATCTCCGTTACACTCACTGATCGTTCATTAATGCCAAGTCATGGCTAAGAACCCGTTGTTAAAATTTTGTTACCGCCCCCATATTAGACGTTGGCGCCCAAAAACTTATGCTTGCGCATGTCACCTAGTTACAAAAAGAGTTCAAAATATTATTTTTTTACTTAGAATAAAAATGGTTCCTTTTAAATGTGTTTAGTAGGGATTCTTAACATATGCAATTACGGTTGAAATAAATTACAAATTATCTAATCATTAAGTACTTTATCTATTCGAATACATAATATTAAGATATGCAAATCTATAATATATTTTACACCTTTCTATTCAATGATTCTATTTCTTATGAAGACAAGTTTCTATTTATATTACATGTCTTAAGCCGTATATGCACAATAAATATTTTTTATGAAACTCTGTTTTTTTTCTAATCATTACTTTCGACATTAAGACTAACCACACACAGGCATACACAGTATGTCAGAGACATAGGTAGGTGACCAACCAACTTTTTGGCTACGGTTGCGGTTACCAACCGCCCAAAAACCTATAACATGAATTGACGACTGTCATATTAATATAATTAGCGGTAGTCATCAATTAACAACTGTACCCGACTGCTATTAGCATAAAAGCACAAAAGCGCTCAAGAAACTTTGTCGCTAACGGTCGACCGACCGCTACTGGATATTCAGTTTTTTACAGTTTTATTTTAATAATTTATTAAAAGACTAGCAAACGAGCATGCAGGTCACCTGATGTAAAATAGTCGCTGCAGCCAATGGACAGCTACAGCTAACAAACACAAAACAAACAAGTCTCATTTGTAGTTACTCGTATTTCTACTTCTGAGGACCGAGATAGTTTATGCATGCAAGTGTAGCCGGTAACCACACCTCTCACTAAAATACGAAATATTTTACGGCGATCTACAGTTAGTCAAAACATATCGTAGTAATGGATAGTTGTGCTGCTTAAAAAATGAAATGGCAAAATAAAGATTATCTTTTTTGCGGTTAGTACGCAGAGTAAGCCACAAGCACACGTAACCTATCTGCGCTGCTTGCTGATTGCAAACAGCGCCATGTTTATCTTTACTTTTAACATCGGAGACGCGGCCGATAGCTACCCCTAAGTACCATAATACTGTGTGGATTAAATGCAAGATTGCTTTTATCGCCATATCCTAGAGCTCCTAAATGTTCTTAAATGAATATCGTAAACGAGAATCGCATTTTAATTGAACTATCAAACCAGCGTTCAAAACGTTCGACAGTAGTAGTCACTCCTTTTAACATCAGTAACTAATACCATACAGAACAGCCCATCAGTCCGTAGTCGGTCACTAGAGTCCGATTAGCCGTCGATCACAGATGCATTGCTCCTACCCAAAACAAAATATAGTCGCCTTGCTTATAGATAAGTATGTACTGCACCTATTTAACGAAAGAATTGCTACATTGTTTTTTGTTTTATGATGAAAGACTAGAAGCTGATATTGGATGCTACCTGATGGTTATCCGCATATAAATAGACCATGGATATCCACGTCCATAGATACATTGCTACTCCTGAAGGCAGATGATCGCCTTACTTAAAATGAGACCGGCTACCGCACCTATTCTGACCAAACCATAACAATTTGATTTACAGCAGATTATAGGAGCTGCGGTGGTACCTCTCCAATCGAACTGTAGTTCTATTGTTTTTACATATAGCCCCATATTAATTTAAAATAAACACTACGGGACTAATGATTACATGCTCTTGGCAAAGTCGAGTGGAATAATCGAGACACATTCATGAGAAACTACAAATCGATAAACAATCGATATAGAATTCCCGACACATCAATGTCAAACAGCGCTAACATCTTTTGTCGGTGTGTCGGTTTGATGGGAAAAAATAACCCACAACAGAACCCTTTACAGTTTTTCACTATAGAACTCATTTAAATCTCTCGATGCATCCCTACGTTTGCGTGCGATGCACCTTGTTGCAAATTAAGGATTCAACCCTATTAAAAATGTGACCCCAAAGAATCGTGGGTAAAAAAGTTTTATCTTTTTTTATTACACTTTATTGAAACGAGACACCGGGTACGCATACAAAATTGGTCTTTTTATGCATTGTGAAAGGGTTAGATACGTCGGATCTGCATTCTTTTTTTTTGTACGGGTTCCCCTGCTACTGTGGTTCGTGATGGTTCGTTATTCCGGTGTTAAGAATTCGAATTAAGAATTATTCCACCGGAAGTTTTTATATTCGTTTTTATGAAGCTGTTATAACAGGTCATCGACCGTTTTTAGTATTTTTATTATTAGAAATGTCATAAAAATAATTCTCAAAGTACAAACATGTTTCTAGATTAAGAGAAAATAAAATATTAAACAATATTTAGTAAAAAAAACTGTACTTAAACAATTTAATTTCTATTTTAAGTGATTATTAAAATAAAAGTTTATAAAAAATATACCTAAAAATTACTTGGCTTAACTATCAATGGCCCGTACCTACCAACCTCGCTTAAAAATAAAATTGTTCTGATACTTAAATCTATTTTAAATAATAAGAACACGAATAGAATACGCAACGTACACTCATAGACAAAAGCATAGAGATAAGATCAACAATTTCACACTTTATGCCTTGCTCTATTCCGATATAATATGACGTTCCATTTTCTATGATTTCGATGAGCCCTTTGTTTGGCGATAACTATCGCTCCCGATTCCTGATTCCATCTGATGACATAATTCAAGAGTGCCTGTCGGTGTTGACTTAATAGTGATAGAGTAGATGATTTAATACTTGTTAGCTCGTTGCTTGTACAATGGTTATTTACAATAATATTTCACAATCTAAAGAAAAAAATAAGCTAATATTTTCGAATTTGGAAAAAAATATATCTTTTATTGTGACCTGTAAGTAGATACTAACAAACCTATAAATTGGAAATATATGCATCTATTGGATATCTATTGGATATTATGCATCTAGTTAGATGTTTTAAATGTTGACAATTAATCAGATGTTTTATTTGCTTAAAACAAGAGTTTGTTGAAAATACATTTATATTAAGTATATCTTATTTTACTATACCGACATACAAATTTATAAGAATAATATTAGGTACTAATTACAATATATAAATTAGTAAGTAATTTAATGAAGACTAATTTTATAGGGTATTTATTTAGAGTTTATATTTTAGGCATCTTTGATTTTTGTATAAGAATTTCATAGGATTTTGACAAACGACATAACTGCCCTGATTGGACTTCAGTCTAAACCAGAACTGACCTCTTGACGTCAATTATTCATTTAATGAAATTATTGTAAGAATTATATGGAATACAATAGAACAGAAAAGAAAATTGATGATATGAATGTAAGTAAGCATGATTGACGATAGCTATGGTGGAGCAAGGCAAAAGTTTGAATTGATACATCTGCCCTACCACCATCCCGGGGGATAACACTAGAAAAAAAGAATTAATAAAAAATCAAAATAGAAATTACAATAAAAACTTAAAGTTTAATGTACATATGAATGAAGTATAAACGAATGTAAATAAAACAAATATAATACAAAGTTACTTTCATATTTACAATGATGAAAATCTTAAAACGAATTACGATAAAAACCTAACCTTAACAACCTAAAGGTAGTCCGTGTCCATGCGGCATGGTTCCAAGAACACTAGTTGCAGTCCCGCGTTGAATAGCAATCGCAATTCTCTGTGCAAGATATGAACCAGCCCTCTTGTCACCGGTGGCGTGGATCAAACGTTACTATTTGTTTGAAAAATTGTTTGGCACGCGGACTCCACAGGCCAGAGCCAAAGCCAAGCGGAACAAATACGTAATCACTGCTTAGTGTAAAGTAACATTTTAACATATATAAAAAAGAAGAACACAAATACCTCTTGAGATCTTGACATTTTGACGTGACATCAACTATTCTTCTAGTAAAAAATGTAAATTGTAAGATACAGAAGTAACCAAATAACATCAAATGATCTGGCCGCTCGTTAATTCTATAACTTCACACGTAATGAAAAAAGTTAAGCCTTAAACAAGAACTAGAATAACTTTATTAGATCGCGACTTTTTGCGAAGAATTTATATAATAATTTCGTATGATTTGACATATAGGTACCAAACAATTAAAATAGAAGGTAGGAAAAAATAGACGGTGAAGGAATTTCGGTTTATTACGGTTGATGTCCGGGAAACGATTACCTGGAACACCTCTGATTTTTAAAGTTATATGTGTATGAGAAAAATATCTTCACTTGCTTTAATGGTGAAGGAAAACATGATGATGAAATGTTCGTGCCTGAAAGTACTTCATAAACTTTTTTGAGGTATGGACTAAGTACATTAAGGTTTGAAGAGTATTGACTAATCTTTTTCATTCTGTGACGACTCGCACCCACCACATTAATGGGTTAGGTTAGGCTTTTATTATAATTAGCTTTAAGATTTTTATCAATAATAAAATTGAATGTCTTGAAAAAATAAAAAACGTTTAATATCAACGTTGAGTTTAAACAAAATAAAACTAAACCAAAATCACAGCCCACAAAACACACCACAAAACCCAAACAAAGTGCGCGAAAACACATAAATTTTTCCTAACCCGTCATCGCGACATGTTTTCTAAACTTCACCGCCGCGTCACTCCCCTAGCATTGGAGGGGCATACGCTGCTATTTACCAATAACCCTTACTGACCCTTGAACCCTCTACCTAAATATGACCTCTCGGACCTACCGGACCCATGGTCATTGTGTAGCGAATTAATCGGCTGGTACCACTATTGTACTGGACTCTGCCCACCGGGTTCCGAACGAGACTATTGTGCGTATATTAAAAGTTTTTAAGTGTCCCTCGATTTAGGGCTGGGTCCGAAACTGGTTTGATAATTTTTGGAACGCGGTAGTCGTAAACTGGTTATAGATGCGATTCATATTTCCGTATCTAAACGCACTTGCGATACTCTAAATAGAGTTTTATCAAAAAAACAAACAATCAATCATTATCAAAGAAACTTAAAAATTTGAAATTGTTAAAGGGCTTAACTCAAGTAAAATCAAATTAAACATGTTTCATTTGAGATTGTATGTGGATATTTACGGACTGCAGCGATTACATAATAAATGGCTTGCATGCTCATTTGCTAGTCTGCGCACATAAATATAAAAACAAATATTATAGATATGCTTACTAGATATATACCTAATTAGATTTGATTTGATTAAAAAAGTATCAACTTATCTACTGTTCTTAAAAATGTAAACACTGTTTCTTGTGTCGGTAATCCAATAAATAAATAAACTAATAAATAAACATGTACTTTAGTTTTACTTATATGTAACTTTACTATTAGGAATAAGCTTGTCCTCCAAAATTAATACCTTTGGATTGATACAATAGATAAAGCAGTTACATTACGCCTTTGTTAAACTATAGCCGTTGCAAGATATCAATGCAAGCTGCAATTTGAGTAATCTCCTGTTTTGCATATGCCACCCTTGCAACCATTATTGCACATACGCCATTGCACCGGAAGTATTCCCCCTTGGAAGTGTGCAGATCTAGTGGAATTCGATTTTGTGTGTATCAAGTTGGATTAAAATTTGATCGATAAAGCAAAGTAACGTTAGGAATTGTTAGAAACTGGATGGGTGACCGCTGGTTGCAAAACTTTATGCACCCAACACTACAATAATTCCTCATAGAAAATTTTCATATTTATTACAATTACTTGTCTTATGTACCAACTTGAATCAATATTCGATAGACATAGTTAAGCAAAACCTGAGGTGGTCAAGAGTTGGATGGGTGACCGCAAGTGTTTAACTTTTAAACACACTTCTCTTCTGTACTGTTGTTATCGATTGATAACAGTCTTGAGCTTTATTAAAGGAGTTATCGGTATTGGTACCGTAAGTAGACGTTGAAGAAGCTTCGTATTCTGCTGACCTTGCCCAGTTATAGGCTTAAAAACAATTGCAAACAAATTAATTATTATAGCATAATGTAATTACAGTTTACGGATAACATTACGAACTCATAGTTGTTACATTAGATAGATAAAATTTTCCTCTCAGAATCATTAAATTTGACGTGATTTAGAAGTAGGTATAATAGAATTGGGAAATCAAGACCCACAGCAAAAAATATTTTAAGGTAATAATTTTGACATGTCTAGATAAATAACTGGCGATAAAACTCAAAACAATTAATATTACAATTAACAGTTTCGTGTAAGCATCATTTTGTATGTGTTACATAGACAGAAGATTCTGGAGAAAACGAAAAAATATTCAAATGTAATAAAAACTTTTGTTGGCCGAACTTACCCAACTTTTCGTTTGATAGTATACCAGATGGCGAACAAAAATAAACATTTAAATGAACGTTTAAATAAATAAACGGTAGTATATAACGCCTTCTTATCCGCGATTTAAATTTCATTCAACCTAAACCCTGTCAGTCAAACTGCCATAGAAAGGATCAACGCAAAAGGTGCGCGATGGTTATGCAAATTTTTCTCTTAATAATACTCCAATTTGGACCTTATTTCTTTGAAAGGAAGACCGTTATTTACTTAAAGAGTTACAACTAAAAATAATATTTGCATTGAATTACATTTCAAACGAATACGATCATTCTGCTAGTACACATAACGATGAAGTTACTAAGCCCTTTATATTGCCCTTATGTCTTTCTAAAGCACATTTCTTTCTAATTTGCATGGCGCATTGTCAAGGGAAGTTTTACTTTTTTAAATGGCCACAAAAGATTTTTTTAATAAACAACATTGCGAATGCATGCAAAGTTAAAATAGAACATCTGCCATATACCCTCGATAGAACGCCTGCAAAATTTGAATATTGCATCGATATTGTGTTGCATATTATCAATAGTGATTAATAAATTATTCAATCGAAAATTCAACGATATATTATAGATTCCTGTTCATAATTTGGCTATTCATATTAATTATCTCGCGTTTACAAGAAAACAAAAATAATAATATATTATATGCAAAATCACCTATATGTATCTAACCGTCTGTATACTACATATATTGCCTTTGTCTTAAGGCTAGAAAATAATACGTTTTATTCAAATCTGTCCAATATGCAGTTATGGAGTAGGTGCACTAATAAATAGACAAATTAAAAATCATCTACCCATAAGCAATAATTACTATTAGATTAAGATTTTCCTTTTAATACACATCAATGCACAACCACGACTCACAAACAGTATTATTATTATGTACATATACTTAAATAAAAATTGTTACAAATTAACGCTTTTTATAATTTAATAGAAAATAAACTAAGTAGATATAATATTTGCTTTATAACCAATCAAAGTATACAACAATTTGTAGAACAACTCAATAAATCTTAATTTGAAGGAATACGGTCTCACTAAAGTAGAAAGGTATGATCTAAACAAATGCAAGCTTCTTTAGGTCTTAATAAGAGTGATGATTCGTGTCCACCAGACAATAAAATTAGGTACCTACTAGTTAAGCACATATTTTAATAAATGCACAAACATGAATCAAAAACCATTCTAGTACCTATTTGTGACTTAGGTATAAAGCAGATGAGTTTATTATTAGATATATTCACAGAAGTCACATAATAGATATGTATTACCGACTAGATCTTTAATGCTAAGTAGAGACGTAAGTAACTACAATACGATACCAGCTTTATAGAAGAACTCTTCTATTTTTATCTTTCATAGAGCCGTTTCTACTTATAAAGGCAATAAGTAAGCATAGAATACCTTAGAAGAAAGGTTAACTTTAGCTTATGACAAGTTATAAGCTAAGCAAAAATGGGTTATGTAAGAATTTGATATTAGGAACACGTGACTCACCACCTGCCCGATTTATCTACAATAATATTTATTTATAATCAAAAACCGTGAACTAGCGAAAACTGGATCAGACAATGGCGGGCAACAAACTCATTGTTTGGCAAATTCGTGCAAAATAAAGCACGCTCCCAAAAACCAGTAATTCTAGTCCATTGGCCAAACTGGTCTGACCACGCGCCTCTTTTAAATTTGCAATTTTTTTATTCAATGAATCAAAAAGGGTAAAATTGTCCGTAGGCTGGCAACACCGGTATGTTTTGTGAAAGGACACATTGTCCGAAATGACCTGCACTGTTAACGAATTATTGAATTAGTTAATAATTACTACGTTTGTCATAAATTATCGAAAATGTACAAAATAGTTGTTATTTATCGCTCGAATAAATGTTTGCGGTATTTATATGAATCATATTAGTCGACTTATCCTCGGTTCGAATCCCTAGCACGCACATGTTATTTTTAAAAATAATGGCCGTATTAAAAATAATTATTGCTTGCTTTAACTGAGAAAGAAAACATTCTGAGGAATCCTGCGTTCCTGAGAGTATCTACTCTATAAAGTTCTAATTTGTGGACTAATGGTATAATTCTTCGTATTCCAAGGCGGAAAATAAGCCCAGCAGTGGGCCAGTAATGAATTGATGATGATGATCAACTTACTCTCTACTAATTACAGTTTTTTACCAATTGTAGATAAGTATCTATCACCTATCACCCAGTTGAAAGAGGGAAAATATTTCAAAAAGTAGCAAATATTAAGTACTTAATATTCATAATATTACAATGTACATATGTAACAGTTTTTTTTTTTATT
>DWON01006129.1:0-14171 GCA_018251015.1 Phocides pigmalion okeechobee
ATCGGTAATCAAAAATCGTACCTCCTACCCGGTACATAGAAAAATCTATAAATTCCGTGATAATATTAGTTTGAAAAATAGAGCAAAGCATGAAAACAAGATTATTAAAATATCATCTTTAATCCATTAAGGTCCCACTTATGAGTACGGTTGTTTTATTTTTATGATGAAAGAGTAAGAAACGGGCACGCAGGCTACCTGATGTTAAGTGGTCATTGCAGCCCATGGACAACCACGTCCGATCTCAAATAGGACACAAGTTCTATTTAAGGATGGACGCGGATGAGTATCCGGCAACCACACCTCCCCAACCGAAACGCAATACGTGAAGAACATGTTGCTATACGGTGGGTTATGAGGGTGGCGGTGCCGCCGCCCCGGTCGAGCTCTAACGGCTCTACCACCATTTAACCTGTTCTGACAGAATGAGACGAGAGGCCATATTAGACTACTTTAGGCACTGTACTATACTACTATAGTCACTAGAGCCTACGTTTGTTCATATACAACCTCAAACTAAAGACTAATCTGAGGTATTTAGCGTTGATTAACAGATGTCTTGCTTCTGAGGGTAGCCGACAACCGCATATACCTAACCAACACAAGATTTGCTTCACGGCCGATTATGAAGGCAACGGTGGTACTTCCCCGCTGGAACGATCTACCATCTGTCGATCTAAGCTCGGACTAATGTTCGATAAGTTCTTAGGTACACAATTTATATTTTTTTAATAGTTTTAATACATCATTGTTCAAGTTTGAGTTCAACTTTGCCGAGCTTGCCTCGAGGTACGTCGATGGACGGGAGTCTGTCCGTCACGATACCGGTTGCCACCGTCACGTTGTTCTCGCGGATAGTGAAGGGCTGGCCTTCAGTCATTACCATCCCTTCCAACAGGGTCAGGTATACATCAGCGTGGTCACCAGGCATCAGCATCTCCATTGAAGGTTCTGGAAGAAACAATGTGTTTTTTAATTAAAATCAAATCAATTTATCTGTTTTATTAATTTCTGGTATTCTTTGCTTAAAGGCACATGAGATTTATGCTCATGTCTGATATCCTGAGAGTTCGGAAAAACACAACCTCTTCAGCTTTACTAGTGTAATATTTTAGTACAGATGGTTCTCTTGTTATTGTCTTACTGATTACTACACGTAATTCGTCTGTCTGACATCAACTTTATTAAGCTCATTGACAAGTTTTTAAATTTAAATTTACCAAGTTCACTATCAAAGATTTGAAGTTAATTTTACCAAGCTTACAGGCAAAGATTTCAAGTTAACTTTACTAAACTCGCAGGCAAAGATTTGAAGTTTACCTTATTGTGCTCACAGATAAAGATTTGAAATTAACTTTACCAAACTTACAGACAAAGACTTGAAATTACCTTTACCAAGCTCACTGATAAATATTTGAAGTAGACTTTATCAAATTCACAGACAAATATGTGATTTGAAATTACCTTTACCAAGCTCACTGATAAATATTTGAAGTAGACTTTATCAAATTCACAGACAAATATATGATTTGAAATTACCTTTACCCAACTCACAGACAAAGATTTGAAGTTAACTTTAACAAGCTTACAGACAAATATTTGAAATTAACTTTACCCAGATCTGAAACAAATCTTTGAAGTAAACTTTATCAAACTCACAGACAAATATGTGAAGTTAACTTTACCTACTTCATCACCAAATATTTCAACAAAAATTCAGCTCACCTAAATCTATTCTACACGCAATGTTCCAAGTTCCACTGAACATCTGTTGGGAGTATTTGGACATTACTGGTTTCTTTCTACCTCCCTCGCTTCTCGACAAGAAATATATCTGGAAAATGTAATAAAACATACATTTTAAAATCATATATTAATAGCAGTTTGAACGGGACGGCACTATCTCCATGCCTTTTTCTATCAATGCTAGCATGGACCAATTCATAAGTTTCTGTGGAATGGTGTTATTGCCGGATCACGTACTTGAGACAATTATATTAGGAATAGCATAATTATGTAATGTATTATATGTGAGAGATATATAAGATATTAATAGGAAAATCGTTCTTCGTTGAAATATGCGTTTTGCTTCAGATATCTATTTAACACTGATGGCGGTCATATATAAGATCGGGTTAGCGTAGGGAGAGGCAGACTAAACTGGAGTTGTGTTCTCTGGACTGACAATTCACACACAGACGTAATATCCGCTCTGTCTTATAGCGCCTACGTAAACAACACTTGTGTTCGTCCACAAGCTTGTACAGATTCGTATTCACATACATGTGCCCTATGAAAAGTAAAATACAATAGTTATTTTTATTATTTTTACCGTAGTTAGTGTTAACTGTGTTGATCGTGTATAATTTACACTACCTAATCATTTTAATTAAAGATGGGAGGTACCACCGCCGCTGTCATAATCCGCCATAAAGCATCAGTGTTTCGGTTCGAGAGGTTCGGTTGCCAGCTACACTTTGAAGCGAGGCGACCATCTTTTTTTACCTTTTTTATTATGAAAGAGACGATCATGCAGGCCACCTGATGTTAAGTGGTCACATCAGCCCATGGACAACCACGTCCAATGTCATATAGAACAGAAGTTCTATTTAAGGATGGACGCGGATGTGTTCCTACTCTTGAGGACTAAGATGTTCGCCTCCAATAAAGTGTAGTCCTGAGGAGTAGCAACGTATCTACGTTCGAGCTCAGGTTCATGGTTTACATACTCGCTTGCTACTCTTTTCACATAAAAAAACTAATTTTATAATATAAATGGTTTCTTACCTTAGCTTTATAATGGTTACTAAGTGTTACACTTTTTGCTGCACAGAGCAGCATTCCCGTTTCCACTGATCTAAGTTTTAGACCCCTCAAAAGGACGCCAACGTTGTCGCCAGCCAAACCCTGATAATGAACCATCATGAGATCAATATAGCATTTTGTCATGTGATCGCGTCCGCGTTTATTTTATATTTACAATTCTATTAGTGGGAGAATTATAGTTCGACCGCGGAGGTACCACCACTTACTTGTGTTTCGTTTGGAGAGGTGCGGCCGACTTTGGAGCGAGGCCGTCTTAGTCCTCAAGACATATCTACGTTCAGCTCAGATAGGATTTTAGTTGAGTTTGTGGTCGCATGTGGATGTCTATGGGCTACAACTACATAACATCAGGTGGTTTGTATGCTCGATTGGTACTAAAAGTAGCCTAAGTTACTCCTTATTACATAAGTCGTTTGCCAGTCAAAGTCCTGCGAAAATCGGTGCAATCGTTCCAGAACAAACAGACAAAAATTGTAAAAAATGTTATTTTAGTATATGTACCATGGTGTAAACATATATATGCATTTGGTAAAAAGCGATTATTTCAATATTATAAACAGACACTTCAATTGTATTTATTTGTATAGATGATAGAAGTTTAGGTCAACCGGGGAGGTACCACTTCTACACCGATTATTTGCGTGAGGTAATACTCTTTTATTGGTAGAAAGGTGTGAATGCCCTGGCAATGCATCTGTGATAGACTTCAAATATGACTCTTGTTATATGGTCAAAATGGTAAAGATGTACATTGGTCCATGACCAGTCAGATGTACCATGACTCGTACCATCAGATGAACTGCTAGCTCATTTGCTACTTTATTTTAATTAGGAAGTCAATAATCACGTCAATTGATACCTCAGTTACACTTTTCCTAAATATTTGAATGTCCGATAGTGTTGTCTTTATGCTGAACCCAAATCCCATTAATTCAGCATCATCATTCTTTTTCATTGTCCCTCTCTTTATCGTCCCAACAACCACAGTCCCTCTTCCTGGGACAGTGAAAGCATTGTCTATTGGCATCAGAAATGGTGAAGATACGTCCCGCACTATTTGTGGTATGTATGTATCCATTGTGTTCAGAAGTTTCTTTATTGATGGCACTCCTGGAATTTATTTTTACCAAATTATGATTAAAATACATTAAAAGTTTCATTTTTTTTTAATAAAAGTGAAATACTACACCATACACTATAAATAACAATATAGTATCCAGCAAATTCGGTGTACATTATCATGCCTGTTGTGCAAATCCTAAAATAAAACTCAATTATGGAGACAAATAAAATATTAAAATACTTTCTTCCCCTTAAGTATGTAAAACTGAATTGAGAATGAATGACAATTATAAAAAAATAGCAATAAAATGCCTGATGGAAAATTTTTTGGCTACAAATATGAAAGTTCCGGAGGTTTTCAATCCCATTTTGTATTTGTGTCAGATATTACAAACTTGTGTTAGAAATTAAGTACTACATGTTTTAACTATGCAGGAAAATTGTAGAGAAACCAGTGTGCTAAGTTCTCCAAAAAGTTTTCAAAGCTGTTAAGTTTATCAAGTGGAACGTAGCCAATGTGGTGGTTAAACCCTTCACATTCTGATGAGACCCTCGTGCCCAGTGCTAGGACACAAGGATTCTGTCATGGGTGCTATGGCAAATACAAAGGCACACAATTAGAGCCAGATCAGAAAATTAAATTCATCATATAGACATCTGATAGGCCAAAATCCGAATCTGGACCTCTGCATGCCTCTGCAGCCCTTATGGCTACCTCTACCCCATATGGGGTGCAATAATTAAACACTCTGACTGCGGCGATCTGATATTACATCAAATCAGGATTGCGAGAGATGGCCGTGAACTCAAGCTCTTTTTTCTAGACTGGAGATGTGCTGACAATTCACACATATATTGTTTTTAGCACCAGTGTCGCCTTCACAAATACAGTCCGCCTTCAGTCTTGTAGCGCTGACGTAAATTCAGTACTTGTGTTCAAATCAAATGATTTTATTTGGTACATATTAAGATGATATATTAAATTTTTTTTTCCAATTCTTATATGCTTTGTCAGTGTTGGCGTACAGATGTATAAATAATCATTAAAATAAAAGTTAGAAGGGAAAAATTATATATAAAAAAAAAACTATTTCATTATATGTCACAATACTATTCAAGCATTATATGTCATTATTATTAAAACTGTCAAATATCATGCATTATATTATAATAATGTTCGCCCAGTACCCATACAAAGTTGTACGTACAACACAAGTGTGTAAAAGTCTCAAGCTCTGTGCACCAAATTCACAGCAGTCATATGACATCTTAGGGAAAATGGTAAATACATAACATAGTGGATGTTATACTGACCTAATTCTGACTCGTCTTCATTCAATGCCTTCAAAGCTGACCCGCAAATAAGTGGAACAGAGTGTGCAGCATATCCATAGTCCGATATCATTTCCCTCATTTCTATTTCGACTAGTTCTAATATCTGAAATGCAGGCAGGAAATAAGTCTGTTACCTCAGACCTGTATGATTTATTAACCTATTTGGATTTTTTTATTTGGAAGTATATGCTTCCTGTTTGGTCCTATTTAGAATAGAAAATATCACATTTAAGAGTAGAAAGATAGTCAATTAAACTTTCTATTGGAATAAAAATCCTTAAACTATGTAAAATTCAACTTTGTGACCTTATTCGACAAATATATGATTGATTGACCAATTGCTTTTATGGTAAAGAAAAACAATTAACAAACAGACATTTCAATTGAAGGTTATAGTGTAGATTTATATTAATATATATTTGTTACCAACCTCACTATCTACCAAATCGGCCTTATTAATGTACACCAGTATATATTTTATACCGACTTGCTTGGCTAGCAAGAGGTGTTCTCTCGTTTGGGGCATAGGCCCATCATTAGCCGCCACTACAAGAATGGCTGCGTCCATTTGTGAAGCACCAGATATCATGTTCCTGATGTAGTCTGCATGACCAGGGCAGTCCGTGTGAGCATAATGACGTAGCTTTGTGTTGTAGCCAATGTGTGCTGCATTAATTGTTATTCCTAAAAACATTTTTATGTGATTAAAGCAGCTTCATGCAGGTTATCTGATTTTAGTGCATGTGGGAGTTTTAAGTGACTGTTGGTAGAATTAAATATTTATTGCCTGGTTCCACATCCTTACACAAATTGTATGTTTCCATTGGAAATGCAGTTGCCAGCAACACTTGCAAGGGACGCGATCATGTCGGTCCTCCAGAGAAACCTTCTACATACAACCTCAGACAGGACTATTAAGATTACAGAAGTAGTCGCAGTACATAGACATCCATATACAACCACTAAAAAAACTAAAGTCCTATCTGAGCCGAACATAGATATGCTGCTACTTCTAAGGACTAAGATAGTCGTCTCGCTTCAAAGTATAGCCGGCAACCGCACATCTCCAACTGAAACACAAGTAATGCTTTACGGCGGATTAAAAGGGCGGCGGTGGTACCTCTCCGGTCGAACTATAGTTCTCCCACCTTTAAAAATTCCAAATGCCTGGGGCTTAACTGAAGATTATGTGTAGTCTTCCAATCCACATTTGATCACGATGGAATTTGGTCACTTTAAGAAGAGATCATACACAGCAGTGGGACAGTAAAGTCTTAACGTAGTTTCTCTTTTGTTTATTGTTATTTTTTGTTTATTTACCTCTTGCTTTCTCCTCTGGTGCTTTATCAATTTCACCGTAAGAAACATACTTGGTAGAACCCTCTTTAGACAATATCTTGGTTATAGCCGCCGTCAGTGTAGTCTTCCCGTGATCTACGTGTCCAATTGTACCTACATTACAATGTTTCTTCTCAGAAACTTTAGCTTTGGGCTTCGCACAAAAATATCGGCAAACGATCCTCTGAACACCGATTATTGACCTGTTGTACGATGATAAATGGCGAGGAAGCGTAGATTTTTGAGGAAATCTTAACAAGGGTCGGATTATTAATCTCCCAGTAATCATTTTGATTGAATTTTTATTTTTTTTAAATAAACATAAACATTGTGTTAGGTTAGGTAATAGGTAATACCTGCTAACTGTATCAATTCAAGACTTCAATGTCATGCATGTCATTGTTACATACTCGATTTTTCAAATAAATATATGTACTCGGACTCACAATAATCGTTTTTTTTTTATTATTAATCATACTCCTATAACTGGAGAATCGAAACGAATATTTATAATACTGTTTGATTTGTTATTAATTAAAGCCTATTTTCTAATTCTTTTAACGTTTACATAATGCCCGAGACCAGCTCATATTTGACCGGTTTTGTATTTGTTTCTATTTATAGACGTGAAAAATGTTACATTAGAGTACTCAATTCCAATATAGGACTATAAAACAGACTTGGTATTCAAGTATGTATTATATTAGGGTATGAGTTGCGTAGTGACTCAATTTTATTATAAAGAATACTAAAATGTTCTGTTACCAAAAAATGCCTAACTTGACGTTTTCGACACATCATAATAGAAATAAATGTATGTTATTCATTATTACACGTCTATCACTACCTCACAGCCATGGCCCACTGCGTAATCTACCATAAACAACAATACATCGTCGATATTAGTTTAATATTAGTATCTAGTTTTCAACATCGATATTTATGAACGATATGCGTTGCGTCTCGTGAGTCAAGTTGACATTACGTTGATAGATCGACATTGACAGTCGAAACAACAACAAAAACAAAGTACCTAGTTAATAATTAAATCAATGAAAAATTGCAATATATTATATTATACGGTGTTGATAATGTATAAAAACATTTATTTAAAATCTTGAAAAGATATAGATACAGTATTACTATTACTAACTTTTATTCACTGTAAAAGGGAATCATAATAAAATTCTTACTTCAATAAGAATAAAGTAAGTATAAGATATTAAAGATCTATAACAACAGAGATGCACTAATAATTGCCTGCAGGCCAGGATATTTATTATTTTGAAACGCTTCATCTTAGTCTTAGTCCTCAGTAGTAGGAACACATCTGTGATCGGGTTTAGGTATTCTTCCTATTTTCTATGAAATTGGTTATGAATGTCCATAGGCCACAGCGATCGCTTAACACATCTACGAATATACAGATGTTGTTACAGCCCCCAGTCTTGTAGTACCGACGTAAATACAGCACTTGTGTTCGCACGTAATCCAAACAGATTTGTATGAACACAACAGGTCTGTAAAAGTCGCATACATGTTACAGCCAGGGCCCGATTTAGAGGTCTAGAGGCCTTGGGGCAACAAAGGAGTGGAGACCCCCTGGCCCCAAATTATTTTCCGAATAAAATGAACAATTTTTTCAGTTGAGTTTTTCAATAAATATTTTATTGTGAAACGCAGGTAGATTCTTCTAGTATTCAACAAACATACATAAATATAATTGGAAACAAGAATTATTTGAAATTAAATTTTAGTGTTAACGAACGGAACCTTTCGAGCTTTTTTCGCCGAAAAATCGTTGATGATTTCGCTAAAATCCAGTTCCCGAAGTAAATCGCTTTCAATGCTCAGGAGAGAAAGGTTTGATAATCAGTTCTGTCCCATCGTGATTCGAAGCCCCGCCGATAGTGGGGGCCCATCTTTTGTGGAGGCCCCGGGTCTGCCGCCCCAGTTGCTCTCCCTTAAATCCGGCCCTGGTTACAGCAAGTAATATACTGTATTTGTGCACCGCAGGGAAAGTGTTAACATGAGATAAATTGTCTTTTAGCTATTATTTTTTATTATGCAAAAAGAGATTTTATTTATTCCAAAAATGAGGGTGATACAACTATAGTTCGATCGCGAGGTACTACCGCCTTCCTTAAAATCCCCCATGAAGGAATTTTTTTTCGTTAGAGTTGTGCAATTGTTGGCTTAGAATCTAGGCGACCATCTTGATCCTTACTAGCAATGGATGTTATGTATGATCTGAAGGTCATACACAGGACTGAAGTCCTGTTTGAGGTTGTATGTGGATTTTTTTTATTATAATTATGAAAGAGTATGTGAAACGGGCATGCAGGCCACCTGATGTTAAGTGGTCACTGAAGCACATGGACAACCACATCCAATCTCAAATAGAACAGAATTCTAGTCATGGAAGAATGCGGATGCGTTCCTACTCTTGTGGACTAAGATAGTGACCTCCAATAATGTGTATCCGGCAACCACACCTGCCCAACCGGTACACAATACATGAAGAACATGTTGCGCCCCGGGCGAGCTTAACGGCTCTATCACCTTTATGTCCACGAACTGCACTAACTGCTTAACATCAGGTACTCTGCATATTCATTTGCAACTATTCTTACATAAAAAAATGTGTACAATGAAGCAATACTAATTAATCAAGACCATGTTTCTTTTAATATGTTTTTTTTTTCCAGTATTTGAACTGATAGCTGTATGCATCTCCCGTTTTAATGTATTGTTCAATAAAGTGGCCGTCTCAAATTTAAAGGGCTTGTGACTACAGATTATTGGAGTAATTTGAGCACAGCTAATATTTAAATTTGATCTATTAAGTATTAACTGTTTGACGGCATGGCTCATAAATATTCATATTACATTGAGTCTGAAGATTGGGAGGCGTCCTAAACTGGAGCTTTTTTCATTAGAGTATTTATTAGCATTAGTGTAGCATCCACAAATACACATACATGAAGCGTCAGCATTAACTCTGCTCTTATGTTTGTCTGTAATCCATACATATTTGTATGTACATCATAGGTGTGTACAAACTGCAGACGCTTTGCACCAAGTAATACACAGCAGTGTCCTAGGCCACAGGGAAAGTGGTGTTAACCAAATTGGAAAAGTCTATTTTGGAAATAAATCTGATAATTTAGGATGTCTACACCCCATACAGAAAAGAATCATGATGAATTTGATTATGAAGAAACTAAAAGAGCTTTCTACCAAGAAGTGGGTTATGTAATTTTAGTGTCTAAGTTGGGTTCCAAGGCAATTCGGAATAGAGAAAAGCTTGAAAATCTCATATGGCAAATGAAGTATGACAGAAAACCATGTGAAACAGATTTCAACTTACAATGTGTGGTTCTTCAGGAAAATGACCAGGATACACTTTTCCATTTTATTTCAGCATCCGGCAAGCCAAGTACAATTATTTCATATAAACAAGTAATATCAATTGATGAAATTTTTTATGTGTTATCAGAATTGCATATGCTTGAACCACTTCTACCTTTAATTGAAATTATTAAGAAACTATCAAATTGTTATATTCTGCCAGATTTCATAAAACTGTTTTGGAAAGCTTGCAGATCTTGTAGAAATATGAAGAGACGGGGTCAGCATTCACAGTACCACATCCATAAATATGTTGGTGAAATAACTCTCTTTGATATGATGAACAATGATAATAGTTTTAGTCAAATACTCATGTACATAGAAAGAAGCTCAAATTTTGTAATTTTAAGGCCCTTGAAGACGGATAGATTTCAGGAAGTTGCATATGAAATGCTCAATATATTTTGTGATTTTGGTCCACCCCAATACTTATGCAGTAATAATAAAAAATATTTTCTTAAAGTGCTCACTATTTTAGCCTCAATAAAGCTGCCGTTTACCTTGCCTCAAATGTATAGAGTTGGTCGGGATCATAAACTAAGTATAATGATATGTAAAGTTAAGGTGATGATTGCTGATTGGATGGATAAATGGAATAACAAGAATTGGGCCATTGGTGCACATATCGTGCAATGGATAATGAATACAAATGAAGTGCTTGATACCTATATAAGGTCAAAAGTGGTAGATGGTCCTTTAGAAAACCCATACCAGGCTCTTTTCAGCCAGTTACCACACACAGACCAAGTTAACTTTCATCCTGAAAGATCTCCAACAGAATTTAACAAGAATGAAGAAGTATGCTCACAATGCTATCAACAAGTGTATAAGATATATAAATGCTATGATTGCCTAGCAATTTGCCATTTCTTGTGCTGTCGAAGAATTATACAAGAAACAGAAGGAATTCGTTTTTTAGTTAATAAATGTCTTTCATGTGATAAAATGTAAGGAACTACTATAATAATATAATTTGTGATCATAAAATATTCTGCCATTTTTGTCTCATTGGAGAAAACATAATTAGGGTTGCCTTTGATTAGGTACATCCGAATTACCGTTGCTTGCCCATAGATGGAGTGTCGGTAGGCTGTCAGTATTATCGTTGCCATAGTCACAAAATTATAGAACTATCGATAGTATTGTGTCAATTCAATTATTTCGATAGTAATTATCGAAAAACGCGAGCAATGTTATTGATGAAGCGATATGATATCAGTAATTTGATTTTTAACACTTTCCCTGCGGCGCGGATATATGTGATCGGGTCAGTATTGCGGGAGGTGGCCCTAAACTGGAGCTTATTTCATTAGTTAATACACAGTCGTAATGTCCGCCCCCAGTTTTGTAGCGCCGACGTAAAAACAGCACTTGTTCGCCTGCAAGCCATACAAATTTATCGCTACAACACAGTTGTCTAGGAGCCGCAAGTGCGTCGCGCCCAGAATTTCACAGCAGTGTTGTAGCCGCAAGGAAAGTGTTAAAAGGATTTATTACTTGAACTACGCGAGAGATTAATTTCAAGTAATTCAACGACTGAACTATTGTACTTAATTAGCCTAAATAGAAAAGAGTGCGCAATTTTCAATCCTTTATTCAATTAAAAATTATATAATTATTGTCTATATTAACTAAAAAATGCGTCATATAAATATAGTTACATACTTTCAAATTATAAAGCAGTTAAACAATATATATACAGAAAAATTAGGCTAGGTATAGGTATTATTATATTCTCTGCCTTAAAGGTTATTACAGTTATGGTCGAGGGATGCGGATCACTCTAATGCTGGTGCTTCACATGGACTTGCGCATTTAACTGTCCTCAAGGTACTATAAATCTACTGTGTAACTTATGTATTCAATGACAACAGAAATAACGTGTAACATAACTACGTCTAGTTTACCTGTTGATAAAGAAATACATTTGGTCAACCAAAGTGGAGATTTTCTGTATAAGTCACAATGAAGTAATGTTTGTTGAAACGTTTGTGCAAACTCTATAATTTTTTTTTGTAGAAATATTTTCCTCATAACTCCCTAAAATTTGTTATAATAATATAATCTAAAAGTAATTAAATATTAAAAAAAAAACTTTTATTGTCAGGCTTCTGTTACTTGTGAACGCTTTCTTACATAATACGTTTGTTTCCTCACAGTTTGCATTGATGGCACGTCAAGTTATACATAAGATGATTAGTTGATTTAATATCGTGGCGTAACATCTACCAATTGAAAGCTCGTATTTTACCTGTAAAACGATAGCAAAGCCTGTACGGTAGCGTACGTCAAACAATTGAAAGGAAGGAATGGAAACAAATTCAGTTTTCAGATTTGTACGTCCGAAGTTGGGATTTTCTATTGAAATTTGATTAATTTTCTATTTTAAAATGTCGGAAAATGGGCTCGATGATGCGTAAGAAAACTCAAGTGTCGTTTGTGATCCGGGATGAGGAGGAGAGGCGTCACAAAAACGGCGTAAGTTCGTTACAATTAGATCCCGTTCAAGGGAGACTGTATTCGGCCGGGCGCGATGGAATTATCAGGGTATGGAACACCGGAGCTGGCACACAGGACCGGTACATCCAGAGCATGGAACACCACACCGACTGGGTGAACGACATAGTGTTGTGTTGCGGCGGAAAAAATCTAATAAGTGCATCTTCAGATACGACTGTGAAAGTTTGGAATGCGCCTAAAGGCTTCTGTATGTCTACATTGCGTACCCACAAAGACTATGTACGGACGTTGGCGTACGCGAAGGATAAGGAACAAGTTGCCAGCGCAGGTCTTGATCGCGCTATTTTCCTCTGGGATGTTAATACTCTGACCGCGTTAACTGCTAGCAACAACACGGTAACGACGTCTAGCCTTGTTGGCAACAAGGAGTCCATATACAGTTTAGCAATGAACCCGCCGGGTACTATCATTGTAAGTGGTTCCACAGAAAAAGTGCTCCGGGTATGGGATCCTCGGAATTGTTCCAGACTTATGAAACTGCGGGGTCATGCGGATAACGTCAAAGCACTAGTTGTTAGCAGAGATGGCTCTCAATGTGTATCAGGAAGCTCGGACGGCACAATCAAACTGTGGTCTCTGTCACAACAGAGGTGTGTATCCACAATCCGAGTCCACTCTGAAGCTGTTTGGGCACTCCTAGCTACAGAAAACTTCAGTCACATCATATCCGGTGGCCGGGATCGTCTTGTCATTGTAACAGAACTGAGGAACCCTGAAAACTTTGTCATCGTCTGTGAAGAGACTGCGCCTATTCTTAAATTATGCTTCACAGCGGATCAGCAAGGGGTGTGGGTTTCGACTTCAGACTCTGACATTCAATGTTGGAAGCTACCTCCGTTGACTAATCTTAATTCTGAAATATATACACAAAATAATTATAACTCGGATATAACCAAAACTTATCAAACTCAGTCACTATATCATATACCAGGAGGACGAGCGATAAAACATTATACAGTACTTAATGACAAACGTCACATATTGACAAAGGATTCTGCGAACAATGTTGTGTTGTACGATGTGTTAATTACGATGAAGAGGTTAAAAAGCGGTTTAAAATGGTTTATGTACCAAATTGGTTTAATGTTGACTTAAAAACTGGTATGCTGACAATCCACTTGGGTCAAGACGAGACAGATTGTCTGAGCGCATGGGTCAGTGCAAAAGAAGCAGGGTTGACCACTGAGAATGACCAGAAGGTGAACTTTGGTGCATTACTACTCCAAGCCTTGTTAGAACACTGGAATCATCCCAACAGGGTTAACGAGGCAGGTCAAAAGGTCATTGGAAATAATTTCTTCAATGTTCCAATCCATACACCGCTAATCTTCAGTGAAGTTGGCGGAAGAACATTGTATCGGTTACAGGTTCGTATAATTCAGATTGAAATATTTATTTGCTATTATACATCTGTGATGGCATAGCATCTACAGAGACAGGACATTAGATAGTGTTGGTTTGAGATTGCATGTAGATGTCCCTGGGCTACATCACCCAGTTAGTCTCGTAACATAAAAATACCAATATCAAATCATCTAAAAGGTCAATTTGCTGCTACCTTTCTAAAAAAAGAAAGAACTAAATACTTTTGTATATAATATTTAAAGGTGGTAAAGCCGTTAGCGCTCGCCCGGGGCGGCACCACCGCCACTCTCATAACCTGCCATAAAGCAATATGT
>DWON01006130.1:0-14170 GCA_018251015.1 Phocides pigmalion okeechobee
CATATAAAGATATAGATTGGGTACAATATTTGCTTTTAATATGGCCAAAAAAGGATTACACTAATAACATTTAAATTTATAAGTACGAAAAATAGTGACAAATTAAACTTACAAATACAATAATTTTAATAACTTATTATAAATTATGCAGTATGCATACGAATTCTAAATTAAAAATTGTCAATAGATAATCTTACATACCAGTTCTTAGATCCCGTATACATCCCAAGAGCTGTTGTATTTTATGTATGTAGACATTTTTTATTTAAGAATTCCAAATTCGAAATTGACAATAAATAATATTACATACGAGTTGTTAGTTCACACAAGCATCACAAGATCCATACACACATTTTTATATACATAACATACAGCTATGTTATGTATGTAAGTAAACATGTTAAAATTACGAATTCCAAATTTAAAATTGACAATATATAAAATGTATGATCTAAAGAGTACTATACTCTTCCCAATACAAATGTAGTAGACATTCGAAAACGAGTGTAAAAAGCAATATAAAACTATGCGAGTTTTCCTTTTGTGTTCAAACGAATTTTTCCATCGGCAAAGGAAATTCTATTGTTGCTACACAGAGCCTAGGCTTTGCATTCTAAAGGCATTATCAGAAGGCCTCTTTACATGTGCGTTTACACTGTAGCAGACAAGGGTTGTCACCGTTGAGATTACATATAGTATATATAATAGCAATAATATAAATTATTTTGGGTTTTGTCTATGGCGGTACTATCAGATTTTTATTGTTATTTTAATGTTATTTAAGTAGCAAATGATATGCACATAACTTTGAGAAAATCTAGGTTCGTTTTGATGATAATGACTTACAATAATGGCGAATAAAACATTTTTGGAGACTACATGTTTTAGAGTTCTATATGATGTTCTCAATGGTTTGAAACCTTCCAATACGCAGTTGGCAGGCGTAATTAACTATAGCTTAGTCCTCGTTTTAAAAGGAAATAAGATCATGACCAACAGTAAGACATTAATGATGATAAATCCAAAAATCCTAAGGACTCAGTGGTGAAAAAAGTATTTTTGTAAAAGAGTAAGGTGACCAATAAACCCAGAGATCAATGCACATTCAAACTCGATGAACCTAAAATTGTGAAATTTTCCAGACAAATTAGTATATATCGTAAATGAGCACTAAGAAAGATATATAAAACCTACCCCTAATGCCGTAAAATGCATTGTTATACCAACTTCTGCGATGGTAAAGCGGCGGGTAAAACCTAGTTTCTAATAAAACATGCTAAACATATTTCCATATCTACGAATTGAGTCTCAACCAAAATTTTTTAGACTAGTGGCAACCCTATTTTATAATGCAAGGTAAAGGACGCGTTTGTATTCCTCCAGCAATATCGCAATAAACTAAAGCTAACGAGCACCTCGTTACGCCTATTTCTATTTTTGTATCTAACTAAATGAATCATCAATCAGGGTAATATGAACATTGTTTAACTCAATAGGAGGAATATGAATGCACTAATAATATCCTCTATGGGATATTCCATTAAATGCACGACCAAGACTTCCTAAAGAGGTTCTGAGACTTTACGAATGACGTCGTAGGACGCCATCTTGATTCAACAGAGTACAATAAAACCTATATACCTGAATAGAGGACATACATACATGCAAACAATGTTATGTAGTGTTGTGTTCTAAAACGTCACGTTACAGAGATTATAAGAGGTAGGCACGATTTTAAACTAATATTGTACTTCCTGCAGCTCTGATTGCAACGCATCTGTGGTCGACTTCAAGTGGGACTCTTGTTCATTAAGGATGTACATAGCAGCAGTGACCGCTTACCATCAGGTGGACTTTTTTATGTGTAAAGAGCAGCAAACGAGCTTGGAAATCACCTAAAGTTTATTTATTTATTTAAATTATTTATTTATTCATTTTATTTATTTAAATAAAGTTAAATAGTCTTAGCCCGTAGACATCCACCTACAACTACAAACACGACTGAAATCCTATCTGAGCTCGAACATAAATACGTTGCTACTCCTGAGGACTAAGGTCGTCGCCTCGCTTCAAAGTGTAACCCGCATAACCTCTCCAACCGAAACACAAGTAACTTTACGGTGGATTATGAGGGCGGCGGTGGTACCTCCCCGTTCGAACCATAGTTCTCCCACCTATAAATATAAATATTTACAAGCCGGGGTGCTCTACGCGCGTAAATCTGTTTGTGCAAGTTAATTATTCACACGACCACCTCACAACGGTTTCGGGTAATGACCGTATATGGTAACATACTGTGACTTGCACAACTGTTTTTGGACTCACTAACGTATATATACGACTAGTTTTTACCTCCGGCTTCGCTTGTGTTTAATCCCTTAAATAAATTACAAAGATCAATCCAGCGAGTAGTAACTAACACAATAAACTGGTACCTAACCTTCCTTCTTAATGAGAATAAAGTTTCTTAAACCTCAAAAAAAAATGAGTATTGCGCGACACGAAAAAATAATATGAAATATAGAAAAAATCAAGACAGCAAGCAATAATCAATAGAATATAATTTGAATGCTTTGACGAATTAAAATTTTTGACAAACAATCATGTCGGCCAAAACATTTTTTTGAAAAAAAGTTTTTAATAAAAAGTATCCTATGTCCTTTTTAATACGTCTAAGAATATGTGTACAAAGTTTTATGATAATCGGTTGAGTAGTTTTGGCGTAAAAGCGTAACAAACAAACTTACGAACACATTTATAATATTAGTATGTATATGGATATACAATTATCTTTATGTTTATTACCATATATAAACTAGATTTAAACTGCAGTTTTACTTACAATTTCTGAAACTTTAAGAATGCTCAAAACTCTTTTCTCACCAAACATCAAAATCGAAATATTCCCCGTACACCTTTCTTCCTGTTCGTAGCAACGGTGTTATGTAGTAGGTCAAGGGAAATCCGTCAACAGCTTTCGACCGGTTCTGAGCAACTTGTATTGTAACAAGATTATGGTAACGACAAGTTCTTAAAGGGCTTTAGGTTTTATCATGAAATATAATGCATTAATAACATAATATACAGTAAGAATAAGATTTTAAACTTGTATAATTTTTTAAAGGTGGTAGAGCCGTTAGAGCTCGCCCGGGGCGGTACCACCGCCACCCACATAACCCGCCTTAAAGCAACATATTCTTCATGTATTGTATTTCGGTTGGGGAGGTGTGGTTGCCGGATACATATTATTGGAAGCGACAATCTCAGTCCTCAAGAGTAGGAACGCATCCGCGTCCATCCTTAAATAGAACTTCTGTTCTATTTGAGATTGGACGTGGTTGTCCATGGGCTGCAGTGACCACTTAACACCAGGTGGCCTGCATGCCCGTTTCTTACTCTTTCCAAATTAAAAAAAGTGAAATTTGTACATTTTACTATGTAACGGGTACTCAGGATAATCATCACTAACATGTCAACGATGTTCCCCGCTAACGCAGTTTAGCCGTGACCACAGGCAACTGGTTCGAAATAAGCCCAAAAAAAAAGATCTCCAATCACGAGACAGTAATTCCAGCGAGATGTTAAAACTACAAAGAATCAATTTTTCATTGATTTTAAAATTTATATAGCTCTTTTTATAAAGTATAAATATGAGTTAGTTTTGACATTAGTACTTAACTTTGTATAGATTATAGATAGCATAATGCTCACACGTTACAACTGTCACCTTAGAATGTCGCTGACCCAAGTCTTAGTATTAGTAAAAAGTGCTCATCAAAGATGACTTTTCTTCAAATGTTTAAAAAAAAAAGTGATTATCGTGTTGTTAGAAATATTATAACTCAGCTAATAAATGTATATCGTAAATGATTTAGCTGAAGGTTAATTTTATTATAGAAATCAAAATTCCTCTAATATTTTAATGTACCTATAACTTTATTTTATATCTCGGGCAAACTTTACAAACTTACTCAATGTGTGGGACTTCCATCCACCAAAAAAAACCATAAGTGACCTCCTTCTGGGCTTATAGAGAATACGAGGCACTCGAAACGAACACAACTGTTGTTCTCGAACACAACGCCCAAACGAGCTTCCTCGGTCGACGATCTGACGAACGAAAAGTGGGACGTCCTATTTATCTGCGACTCATACCCGGCGGTTCCTAATGGCTCTCGCGAGGAGATTGGTAGGGATTATTCAGGCCTCGAGGGTTCCCTGTTTCCCTGGGCTTCTTAAGGTTTCTAGAGAATCCTGGACGGGTCGCGCGGCTCTGTATCGATCTTTGCACGCAACACCGCTATATTAGTTAAAAAATAGCGATCTGTACCAACTTCAGCGTGTAACCTCTCATATCGTAGTCCTTCCTGGGATCGTTAAGTCGGAATGATCCCGATCCCGAACTATAAGCAACAAAACTATACCTAGCAATGAGATATCATTATGTTTGACAAGAAAATTATTTACCTTTAATGCGATAGGTAAATGAATCTGTGTTGTTTTCAAATCATAGATTTGTAACACATTTGGTATAGAACTTTACGTATTTGTACCGCTTGGCTTTGAAACCTCTAGCCCGTGGGGTCCGCGTGCCAAAAAAAATTTCAAACAAATAGTACCACGTTTGATCAACGCCGCCGGTGACAAGAGGGCTGATTCATATCTGGCGTAGAGAATTGCGATTGCTATTCAACGCGGGAATGCAGCTAGTGTTCTTGGAACCATGCCACATGGGCACGGACTCCCTTTACATTGTTAAGGTTAGGTTTTTATTATAATTAGTTTTAAGATTTTCATCATTGTAAATATGAAAATAAATAATTATAACTTTAAGAAATTCGATTTCAAACGAACGAACATTTACACTTATTTATATAGAGGCATTACACTAACACTTTCAACACAGGTACTCGTGTTACGAAGGCACTGACCGGTCAATAATTTCGCATCCGTCGCGTATTTTATGCATACCTACTTCACTTCAGTCTTAAACAAACGACGTTTTGCATAAGTCACTAAAATTCTCAACGAGAAGCAAGTTCGAATGAACAGTATATTTGCTTAGTAAAATTCCTACTTATTAGCGATCCACCCAGACTTACTTACTTTTATAATACATGTAACAACGTGAAATCTATATAGTCTCGTAATCTTTATACAGTATAAAAAATCGCTTCCCGTTTTCTATACTCTTAGATCTTTTGAACGGATTTTAATGCTATTTTATTAATACACAGAGTTATTCTAGAGGAATGTTTATATATGTATGCTCCGCGGCATCACCTTCTTTATACAATAATATAATTTTAACTAAAGCCGGCTTCAAGGAAATTACATCTTTTTTATATATTTTCCTTTAAAATTTAATAGGATGAAATAAAAGTATTCTCTTACATAATAAATGAGTATTCCAAATCAGTTAATTAGTGAAGGAATTCAGCGGTAATAAACATTAAAAAAATACAACTGTTTTGAAAATTTTATTTTGAAGTCGGTTAAAACACGCAACCAAGCTTTAGATCTTTGCGTACTCCCTTAAAACATTTTTTGACAAAACACCGTTACAGAATTTTCTAGAAAATATATACACATAATATATACAAACGTACCTCATTTGTGCTATTTTCATTAGGAAAGACGATATCATAATCAAATGTGTTGTTTAAAAGTAAGCGAAGAAATAGATAGAGATTGATAGCGGCTTTATTTTTATACTATTTAGATATTATCACGTAATGATAGAAAATATCATGGTCATAGATTTACAAAGTCGACAAAACACGCGATGTTGTTAAATAACATATGATGTCATTGAAATAAGTAGATAATTGTTATATTACATGTTATTAAATTAAATGAGATTTCATTACCACTATTTCTGCTAATTATCTTCATTATTATCAATCTATTACAGTACGACTATAGATCAACAAATACATAAGTTAAAAATGTTTTTACACAAATTGTTTTATGGGTGCCATAATGTCCAAACTTAAAACTAACGATTTTGCTTTACAATATCGATCGTTTACCACCTACGGGACTATACAAAACGAAAATATCTTCAAATCTTAGTTCATGGGTGTCTCATCCCGGATTGTTAGTGTGGAATGTCACTAGGCTATCCTTGGTATAATCTTATATTCTGATTTCTAACCGCCTAGAAGCCCGCACGATCTCTATTGTGAGTATTAATTAGAGCCTGTTATGTTTAGAGCATTACATATTTCACGAGGTTATCATTTAAACACAAGTAAACATCAATCGATGATGTAATTCCGTCTGAATTAGTCACACTACCGTATTAACATGAGTAGCGAGAGTATGATGTTTGCTAAATGAACCTCTTATAAATACGTAAATAGGAACAGATGTTCAATTAGTGCAAAAGAATTTATTTTATACTAATTCGACGAGACGATGACTCATAAAAGGCACGGTTGTGTTACAACACCAAACCGCACCTTATAAGGTACGGCCTTTACTCGGGACATATTTATAAGGCTTAAATATAGGCTACTTTCAAAACTCAACCATATGTTCAAGATTGACACTAACCAAAATTTCTCTTCGCCTACTGTTGTTGAATACAATTTGATTTGACCATTTTGATGACAACAATATGTGCATACTTCTCTATTGAGTGTGTTAGTTTTTATAGTTATTTTTTATTAAATTAAGGTAGCAATTGAGCATACATTAATAGTACAATCAATTCCTTATAGAGTAAGAGACCTGTCTAACTTCGATCACAGAATAGTTGCTACTCCTAAAAATCAAGATGCCTCATATGTACGTGAATCATACCACAAATAAAAATGGTCACCTTATATGTAAGTACATCAAAACGCAACCTAATAGAACAATAATCTATTTTATAATGTGCTAGAAATAGTAAACTTCAACTTCAACATCAACGCCAACCATTTTTAGCATGAAGTAATTGTTACGTTGTGGTAGAAAGATGTGATAGACGGCTTATTTGCGTACGATGTGACCATCTGTTCAACTTTAAATAGATCTTCTGTTGTTTATGAAGTTAGTCAGTTAGTTAGTTAGTACAGTAGTCCATAGGCAGTAGAGACCAGTTACTACCAGGTAGACTGATCACTCGTTTGGTACTTCCGAAAAACGAATTACACCTTGCAAATAATTATGATAAAGTCTTTAATTAGGTACTACAGGTTATAGCCAGAAAATCATTAGCGACGACAGTTTGGGTAGAATTGCGGCACACATTCGTCTGTGTGTGGTCAGCGTGAAACACGAGACGGCAACTAATGTTATTGTTGCAAGCCTTTGTTCTAATAACATTCCGTTAGCTACAGGCATAAAATGTTATGGAACTCGCCACACCCACCTTTCTATTTAGAAACCTTTCTTATGGAAACGTTGGATTTTGAATAGCATTTCCAGAAGGAACTCAGGTAAGCTTACGATGGTCTTACATAGTCTTAAGGTGTAGCGACTCGTCATTGATTGATCTTCGGACTTTGTCATGAAGTAAAGCAATGGATCTATCTGGATGGTATCGCTGTTGGCCTCAAAATTCATCGTAAGGCAATATGTGTATAAAAGTAGATGTTGATAGGCTGTAGCGATCACTCAGTATTAGGTAGCATATACATACATATAATCGTGCGTAAATTAAAAATTCTGAAAATAGTACTTTACATTATAGTGACAGAAATAGCTACATTCCTAGATATAGAAATCCAGACTGCAGTAGTTGATGTAACAGTAACCAATAAAGATAATTATAGTGATGATCACAAAATAATCAAAGCATTATTGGATCTATATAATTTACAACAAGTGGTTCATTACTTTGTGCATGTAATCACTTATAAAACCCAAGATAAATTTATGTAGGGTTAAGACTTCATTCAACATTAAGGGGAGATTAAGATAAGCATATTAAATGCACAGACAGATGACTGCAATCAGCTTACTGAAATGTGTGTCAGTATGTAAAATGTTGGTACATTCCAATTAATTGCAGTGCTTCGCAATGTGATTGAATTCTGATCATTATCATAGTGCTCGTGTTTCGTGGTATATACACATTTAATTAGAGTAAATTAGCGTACTGAGTACAAATACAGTAGACCTCATTACTTAGGCTATGATTATGCTAAATAAAAGTGGTTGCTATACGGTTTGACAGTAAAGGTACCGTCACCACATTTATTTTATCTAAAAGTAATTCTTGCATTTCATTTGGTATGATTACCTACTCACATGAACTCGAAACGATTAGACGACGATGATAGATGTCAGGTACTCCTGACACTTGTCGACATACTGTCGCTACTGTAATACATCTGTGATCGATTCAACTTTCGACTTCGCCTCTGATTCTATTTCAAGGTAAGATGTCAGTAGGTTGCAGTGAATATTTGCTATCAGATGGACTGCAGTCTTGTTTGCTTTTTCTATTTCCCGAAAACAATCTACTTTTTCTAAGTGTTTACCACGTTGCTAGTTGCTATTTAATGCATGTTTAAAATGTCCAGTGTCTGTAATTTGCAGCTTGTTCAAAAACAAAACAGCCTGTTGCAAATCGTGTGAAAATGTCCGTTCGTGTAAAGCCGTTGATCGTCGAATTGCATTGACCGAGTACACCAACCGGCCTCATGACCCCATTCCTGTCTCCTTTCTGGTCGAAGTCATTGTCGATGATGGCTTGCAAGGCTACCTGTTTTTTATACAACGCGCCTTGCGGTTTGATTGACGTCATGTTTCAAACAATTAGTCAAAATGTTACGCTTCTTTATAAATAGCTTTGTCAATACTAATACTTAATTGTTAGTATTGAGACAACTCATACACGACCATCGTAACCCAAAACTAGGTCGAATCTGGTTTATAGTAACAGGATAAATGACATATATTTTTAAATACTTTTACACTTTGGGACAGAACTAATTTTAGGTGCATATTTTACTAATATTTTTCTTTGGTAGGAATCGAACTCGTAACCACTGGCTTAGCCTTCATGATTAGCCTTAACAAGCTTTAAGTTTATTTGTGAATTTTTGCCCATAAAATTGTCATTTACCAAAAATCTTTCCCGGTGATTTCATGTCATGTTTAAAACAATTAATAAAAAATATTCTGTTCTTAATGAATTATATTAAACCTTTTCTAAATTCGACGTTGATAAATTTCCATATTTCATATTTTAACTTCTTATACCTCGTTATACAGTCCTGAAGTTTTGCTTGAAAGATATCCATTTATTTAATTCAAATTTCATCGTCCATTACCTTATATTAAAAACTTTCCAGAATTTCTATAGCACTTTACCCTGTTTCACAATCCATTTATTACATTCCTACTGCTGAGTATATCGCGTCTTTAACGGAGGTCATATGTGAATTAGTAGACTTACAGGTCTTTAACCTTATGGAACATTATTATCAGAAATTTCCATGATGTAGGTTTCATGTGCATTTAGAATACCTCTTATTGTTTTATTTCGTGTAAGTATGACGTCAATCAACGTATTTTTGTATGTCTTTATAAGGGTAAATTCTATTAGTACTCAAAATATGTTGTCCTTAACGAACAAACCTTAGATGTCGAGATGCAGAAATCCGTTGACAGTGAGTCACGGCTATTTGTGAGCACAGACGTTTTTGTTACTAACTGACGTGTACGGCTCGCGGCATATTCGTATCTGGCAATGAAAGAGCGCTTTAATCGTATTGGTAATCTCATCCATAAATATGGCCTCCTTAAGCATCTGCTGTGGCTCCATAAGGAATAGTAAATTCATACGCTAGCCTATTACTTTTATATAATAATATCGAACAATTCGAATCGTTACAATTTTAGTTATAAGGATTTCAGAAAAAAAAAAAATTTTATGCATCTATTGTATTTGTATAAGAAATAGTAAATTCACTTACTAGTCTTATTTTTCCTTCATATGCTTATACCTAATGTTAAAATATAGTCCAAATTTTCATTACACATATTTTTGATAAAATTTCTAAATTAACAAAAATACGTTCTCAGGATTTTACATTGAATATAAAAAATCGTCAAACAAAAATAATAGTGTGAATTATAATTCTCAGACTGGATGTAAATCCTAGACTTTCACGTGACAAAATTCGGTATCTTTAATTTTTTGCGCTAATTGAAAAGTAAAGAATAACCAAAAACTACCACGTAACAAAGAATTATCGTTGAACATACATGAGACAAAACATTCCGAAAAATTGTTAATATTCCTCCTTTTTTGAAGTCTGTTAAAAAGAAAACATTAGTACAAAGAGCAAAACCTGTTATATCCATCAAGTAATACTATTAAAAAGTATCTCTATTCCAAACTAGGTAAAGACCATTTGTGAGTTTCGTTGTACATTAATTAATGTGTATTACTTAGCGATATCTAGTCCTATTTAAATTATCAGTCAGGAGGTTATTGGCATCTATTACAAGCCAAATTACCAATTCAAATACATACATAACCTTCGTACTGCGTGATAGAAAATAATTCGTTTGATAAGAATTTTTCGTAATAATGCGATATTCCAATAAACATTTACCATTAGTGTTTTATATACACTGAGTATTTCAATTATTTTTTTAATTACCGTTAATGTTTCGACAACTTATCTCGATGATACCTTTTATTAATAGGTCTTTGTTTTGTTTGTCTTTTTTACCTTTTTCGACTCCTTAGCAGAGATTTTGCAGACCCGTGTGAGTATCTCTATTATAATGCATCATGTCTCTCCCTGTTATGTGGTCCTTGTCTAGGAGTGAACCATAAAGGACTTGCAACTTTTTGAAGAACTTATCTTTTGACAAATTATCTTTATCCTCCCCAGCGAGTTAAATTATGATATCTGTAATAAAACCACAGAGACCTGCCATAGAACGCACATCACGCAAAAAACTACTGCATAGATTTTGATCAGTCTTAGACGGTTAGGACTTATCTGAAACTTAATCACCGTATCTTTACTAGTAATGCCCGCATCTTCGTTCACATATTCTAAAATAAAAATAGCGTCAGTAACTTTATAAAACATCAACTATTTGTCATTGAAAGTCCCTTCAGAATCAAACCAGCCATATTCCATTTCATGGATCTTAATTTTTCGTTCTCACTCGTTCAAAATCTTTCTAAAGAAAAATGGTGTAAATTATCCCTCACAACAACTACTACCAACCAATGAGACCCGTCGAAATAAAACAATTAACTAGACAAAGTTATCACATCCAATTAGTGGGATGACATAGGAAAAATGTGTGACTTGCTTAAGTGTAGCGGATGGGTTCAAGTGGGTACTATCATAATGAGAATGAGTCTCGTTCATTTTAATAACGTAGATATTGTATATTTTAAAAAATACAACTGAATAACCCACTTCTGATTTTTTTTCGTTTTAGAGCACAAATAACTTTGGAAGCCTTACCGACGACCAAATGACGCATTTCTGGTCCGATTCCATGGGAAGTTTTTTCCTTCCGACACGGCACCTGTGACGGTACGTCATTGATGCCGTACTACGTTTTTTAAATTACCCGGCAAGGGTTACAACCTGAGACGGATCACAAATACCTCTGTCATTGCCATAACTATCTCTACCATGTTTTTATTGATTTTTGGCAATAAATAAGAAATAAGGAAGTACGCAAAGTGCATTATTTTAAGCCGGTAAGGATCAGGAAACTCACGATTCCGGCGCTGCCTACGTTACCGATCGACGTCTTATTATTCAACATCAGCAAAATTTAGAAATTTAATTATTACCTCCCAGTACTTGTACTAAAATATTGCATTTCCAAATTATATTTATGTGAAAATATATCTAACAATTAATAGGTAACAGTAATTAAAAACAAAAACTACAAATTACTGTCCGGATACTTGTGGTAAAATATTGCATTTCCTAATAGATCTAAAGAAACGGCTTATTGGATTATATCTAATAATTAAATAGAACCAAAAATAAAAAAGTTGATAAATACTATTATAATAAAAACCGAATGACAGCTGTATTAAGATAATCGGTAAAACAAAAAGATCAGAGTAAACTACAAAGAAAAAAGATAAAAGACCCAACATAAACGTATAAAATACATCTAACTTTTACATTGTATTACTGTTTCAACATTGTAATAATCATAAGTTGTATAAGATATCACTTTACTATCATTAATATTGCTATAACACAAATATTTGTGAGAACAATTTGATTGAAATATTCTTCGTGATTAATCGGAACGTAAATTTTTATGGGCATAATGGTTTCGTTCATTTCATACGTGGAGTATGTAACTACATATATATGTGACAACATTGCTATCTCATTAACTTGCATGGTAATGATAAAGACAGCAAGCTACGCTTAAAAGTTAGGAGCGTTCAAATATTTGGGTCAAACAAGACATCATTACTGACCATTGCAAACAAAATTACAACATCAGTCTAATGCTTTATTTTGTTCAAATTCAACGTACATAGATAAAGAAGATTTATATTAAAATTTGATTTTATACGTAAATTAAATGTTGTCCGTGCATTCATTAGCGTATAAATATAAATGTATACCATATGATTCAAGAAGAAGGGTTACATGTTACATATGCATGTTATACTAGAGAAAAGCCGAATTTTTCAAAGAATTTTTCAAAGAAGAAAGAAAGACGAACAAACAAAAAAAAATTTGAAGTCGGAACGGCCCGTTCGCAACTTCGACTCGCACTTGGCTAGTTTAAAGGGAGAGATTAAAGATGAATATTTATGAGCCTAAATCAACTATCTGATTCGGTACCCTAATTCTAAACGTTACTCATGTTATGGCAGGTGCCTTGACAGCTGAACAGGACACAAGAAAGCACTTCCTTTGTCTTCAAACACAAATTAGATAACGGTTTGGAATAATAATGAGACTGACGAATTAGTAACCGAACGCATCGCGTTCCTCATATCGCTCAGACATACCGATATAATGAGCACAATGTAGCTATGACGAGACAGTTTCAAGAAACCTTAATCATGCAGTCTTACGAAACCAGTCTTACAGTTTATTTGTGATGTCTTTTCGTTCAATGTTTGTGGCCTTCCACTCGGTAGTATAAAGGCTACGAAAACTTATCTTATGCATATAAATATATAGAAGCTTAGTAACAAGTGTCAGGGACATATCAGATGTTTTTTTGCCGCAGATTAAAATTATTATTCAAGGCTTTACCCCTGAATTGTATTTTTAGATATCTAATATTAACTGTTTCGAAAAAATATACATATATAAGGTAGTAATACATAATCTCTAATAACACTAGTGATACAAGTACTATGTGTACAAAATTTGTAGTAGATCCAGACAATTTTCGCGTGGAAAAACGCAAACAAATTAAAAGACGGACCATGTTTAATTTTTATATAATATTAAACATGTTTGTATAGAAGCAAACGAACATGCAGTCCACCTGATGCCAAATAGTCGCAGCAGCCCATGGACATCTACATAAAACCCCGTAACTTGTCTAAATCTAAAATATTCGACAAAGTTAAGCAACATCTTGTGCGGTCGAGAATTTAATAGATGTTCATTAATGCTATCCAATTCTCGATATATTTATGTATACATATATGTCTATATAATCCGGAATTTTGTATTTCGGACAACACTTCAAGCAGTCAGTTTGTTACTATCGTTAAATAGCAGTCGTAAAACCTGGCCTGACACCCTAGGTGTCGTTTGAAAACAGACAGATGTAAATTCCATTAACCCCAATGTCCAATCACAACGCATATAAGTCGCGTAGCGGAGTATGCTAAGAGTGTCTCAGGTTGTCAGAGACCTATATAATTAGTGGAATAATAGAACAGTTGCAGCTAATTACATATTACTACTTAAATTATAAGAATGAAATTACTCGTTTGAATTGAGAATACTCATAAAAAATCACTCTTGAATTGTTTGATTTTCTCATTCAGTCTTTATCAGGAACGCATACGTTGAATACTTTGAATTCTTTTTTGTTGCCAATTCTTGAACCTTAGTACTGAGTCACTTCGAATCCTTGTGTAATTACGTCATTGCACGGATGACCGGATACTGCGAAGAAAAAAGAATATAAATCATTTTTTAAGGTAAATGTTGCATCTTCAATAAAATTAAAAAAAAAAAACTTGCACAGG
>DWON01006131.1:0-14170 GCA_018251015.1 Phocides pigmalion okeechobee
GGAGGCGACCACCTTAGTCCTCAAGAGTAGGAACGCATCCGCGTCCATCCTTAAATAGAACTTCTGTTCTATTTGAGGTTGGATGTGGTTGTCTATGGGCTGTAGTGACCACTTGACATCAGGTGGCCTGCATGCCCGTTTCTTACTCTTTCACAATAAAAAAAAAACGTAGCACGCCGAAAGGATAAAATAAGAGAACTTTGTATTTTCAATTTGTTCACAATTGTAACTTATTTAGCAAAGAATGATTCTTATTATGATTATTAATTTTACAGCTTACCTTAACAAGAGCGACGTGAACGTAATCGTTTTGGATTGGAGAAGACTGGCGATGTCGACGTATGCGACCGCTGTCAGCGGGGTTCCAGCCGTCGGTCGTGGACTGGGCCAGTTCCTCACCTTCCTGAACCGTGTCACGGGTGCTCCCTTCAACACCATGCACTTGGTAGGCTTCAGCTTGGGAGCTCACCTTGTTGGAAACGCTGGAAGAGAACTGAACGGAAGAGCTGCTCGTGTTACCGGTGAGTTGCTTTTATGAACAAACATTTATAAATTGAAGTGGCAGTGAACACGCAGTGCACCTAATGATACGTTGTCATTCATGAGCGTCATCAGTTCCATCCATAAAGAGTCCCTCTTTACATCAAGAGTACTACTTCAAGTTAATCCTAAATGCGTTACTATTTTTGAGTATTATGGTAGATACCTCATTTGTAGATAAACAAGATTTAGACAAGAAATAGGTGTGGTCATGATACGTTCCCAATCGAAGCATATAGGTTTTACCAACTTGCAAATCAGCACCCAGATTAATGCTATAAATACGTATATAATAACCTAGACCCAAAATGTTATAGTATTATGCCTTTCCGGTAAAACTATAGTCACGATGGTGGAACTACAGGTTAAATAATATGTTCCTTTTTGCTAATTGTACCGGTTTAAAATTAAGTGTGTAAATTGTTTGTTGCCGATCTGACGCACAGTCCGCGCAGTTTCGGGCACAATTCCCAGCTAGACTTATTTTTCTAATCTATTTGATCAAATGTAATTCATAAATTCAAACAAATGGTAGATAATGAATTTAGATGTCTCTTGGTCTGAGTGTTTGTGTATATCTTTGAGTATATCTATGGCACATATGACACAGGATTGTGAGGTTGTGTGCAGAAAGTACATTTTGATGTTTTATATTGTTTTACCAAATGCTGAGTCCTTGTATATGCTTAGTATATTTCTAATCTTTAAAGGTCTGGATCCTGCCGGTCCGCTATGGAATTACAATACAAATCGTCTCCGGGCGACCGATGGGGTTTACGTCGAGGCTATTCACACTGATGGTGGAATCGGTGGTCTTGGTATTGGTTCTGCTGTCGCCAGAGCCGATTTCTTCCCCAACGGTGGCAACTCCCAGCCCGGCTGCCTCGCCAGTCTCTGCAACCACAACCGTGCGTGGGAATTGTTCGCGGCTACCGTCACCCATAATCATTTGACTGGCAGGCAGTGCACTAACACAGCTCAGATCTCATTGAATACATGCCGTGGCAGCGCTCTACAAATGGGCAATGACATTCTCACCAAGACCGGGTAAGCCTTTTTAATTATAGTAAGAGACTGTCTAGACTGTCATCAACTCATTGCTGTCGTATTGATGCTCTCTCCGAATGAGACTATGTCAAAGTTCATCATGCTGGCCAAATATGGATTTGTAGACTTCACATAACATTAAGATCTTAATGGAGAAATCTCCAGTAAACAGGTTGCTTCACCATTATAATACTAAGGTTGAGAGTTAACTTCGAAAAACCAGAATTTTATTTAAGATTTAAAACCCTGAGTCCCTGTGCTATCATTCTTACACTGTCTCGAATACTCATTAGAAAAAATAAGTCATTAGGACGTCCTTTCTCATTCATTGACGTTCTTTGATCTTTCTTATTTAGATTTGTTGAATATATCTTCACTTAGGATAACTTCCGTCTGTATTTCAATCCACAAATTCATATATCACTTAATCTTGAGTTTGTCTTTCTTACTCATTACTTCCATTCTTAACTCTTTCATATATCCGTTACGATCAATTTGTCAAATCTTGATTCATTCAGTTTATCTTTGTCGTTTATTCTCTTAATCTAAGCCATGCAATAGTCGTAGCTACAAACAGCATTTCTTAAAGGCACCCTATTTTATGTAACTGAAAGTGACCGCCTCTTGAGTGGTAGTTTTTTTTGCTGACTATATATGCATCACCGCACGTATGTTAAGTTTTAAAGTGGCTTATAGAGTACCAGTTGTAATAGGCATATTGTAACTTTCGTTGTTTTGTTTACATATGTGTTTTGTAGTGGTAGCAGATTAGGTTAACTGATATTTTTATTTTTTATTTCAGGTCTGGCTTGTTTAGGTTAGACACCGGACGTCGCTACCCATACTAAGGAAGCTGATTGTATAATAAGGATGAATAATAAATATGTATGGCAACTTTCAATCTGTGGCGTTTTTTTAATTAAATATTAACCCCGGTTTTAGAGGATAACATTTAAGTTAAGGTTTAAGTACACGATATTCGATTACTAAAATACTGTATTATTATTTAAAAAAAAAGTATAAACTCTTAGGAATGGAAAAATGTTCAAAATCTCCATCTTGACAATAATGCCACCTATCTGGTCCAACTTAACAATATTTTCCTATCCCATTAAGTACACTTTGCATTTAATATCCTTTAAATAGGGATATTTATTTTATAAAATTCTTAAATATGAATATGATAGTTTTAACATATGCTACGAAAGTCATAAAATGCGGGCTAAACAACGCATAACAAATTTATTATATAAAAGAACATTTAGACCCAAAAAAACATTAAGTCGAGATTAATGTTCGGCAACGATAAGATTTATAATGACCATTTAATTGAATGGAATCATTGTAATCTTGTAGATTGCAGGGCGATGGATAAGTAACCGGAAATACCAACATTTCATACACGCCTCCGTGCTTTTTTTAACCGTTAAATCATTTTTTTTATTGTCTTTCGATAATCATGTATTATTTCCTTTTAATATGAGGTTTTGTAAAATAATTATTTAATACTTTTTGTCAGAACCTTGCACAAAATAATTAAGAAAAATAATGTAAGTAAATATAAAACACGAGCGAAGCTAGGTCGGGTCGCTACTATATATATAAGAATATATAAGAATAAGGGAGATACTCAGAGATAAATGCACAATCTAATCTGTTGAATCTAGAATTGTAAAATTTTGCATATATATTCTTTTTCTAAGCACTAAGAAATAAAATTTAAGAAAGGAACTTTAAGAAGGTTAAATGGAAGATACAAACTTGTGTTGTTTATGTCTTTTCTATATATACTTCAAATTTGAATATAGTAGGATAAAAATAGCTACATGTTTTATTCCAATGTCAAATTCTATGTAAGAAAAGACGCACGCAAGAGCTATTTATGTAATGCATGACTAAATATGTATTTTTTATGAGTACGAAACGAACGTGTACTGATTTTTGTGATATACTTAAATACGAAAATCGACCAATAAATACAGTGGTCAGTTGCACACAAATTTATTGCAAGTAACAATTAGCGCGGGTCGCAGTCACACGTATTAAAAACATAATGTAGCTGGATACATACTTGACAAAATTTATAAAGCGAATAAAATTAAATAATCAAAAAAAACAAGACTTAAAATATATATTTACTGAAGCTGTGGTTCGAGTAAAGGGAAATACGGAAGACCACAAGTACACACGGTTCATTGAGCATTCCGACGGCGACGGCATAACGAACCTCGTAGATTTGGAAGCTGAACTTAAATATTGCACTTAGAAATCTTTTATGGTAAAAAGGACTAAAACCACTTTATTCATAAGTACTAAAAATCAAATAAATCGGGGTATTCCATGTTATATTTAGGTTAATTGATTTACCTTGTTTTAGACTCAACCCTTACATTTTAACTCGGAAAATAGAATTTATTCGTGGTCAGCGTGAAATAACTAAGCGTTAGGTCTAATAAACTTAAATACGGTTAGGATATTTGGGATAGTTTTTAGAACTAACTATATTACTTATTAGTTCCACTCATTTATGAAGAGAATCTTGCCTAGGAATACGAAGGTCATAAGGATTTAGAAATCATTAATGAGGAAAAATTAAAATAAAATAAGGTGGCAATTCAAGATATAAAGTAGTAGTCAAATTTTGTACATATAACTGAAGCAACACACGACCTTACAAAATAATCTTATCTTAAGTTGTCACTGAGATCTTTAGGCATCTGTAACCAACACTAATTAACATAGGCGCCCTGCCTGAAGTTGATCTCCCGCTTTGAAAAGATCAGGCAAGGAATACATATTAGGTAGTGATCTTGTCCTAGGTCGATCTTTCTTTATGAGAGAAGGACATTAATTAAGACAAGAGAAATACATTATTAGGACAAGTAAAGATTGAGTTGGAATTAATTGTAATTTAATTTACTCCTCATTACTATTAATGTAATTTATTCCTTCTGTGGTAAGTAAGGTCGATCTCAGGATACAGGATAAACCAGGATTAAGTTTGAACATCCATAGGAAATCTCTCTTGTAATTATTGATTTCTATTTTATAATCATTCATAATTATATGATAAGACAGGTTTTTATCTCATTTATTTATCGTATGTTAATACATATAATCCATATTTTCTCGAAAACAAATTAGTATCTTCAACAGAAGGCGCAAGATGAAAACGTCCCTGTTGGTTATTCTCACTTTAGTCGGTATGTTAGTTGTAATCATTATTTCGTACATCCAAATAACTTATTAAAGCTCTCATTTAATTTCCTTGAGTAATTTAGTTTATTTTCTCTTACTTGACTGTCGTTAAACACAGACAATGTTTTTTCTCTAAATATCACTCGATCTACAAATATGTTAATAATACCGACCGATTTATTTATGATTATTATAGTATTTTCACTTCAAATTAAATCATTCATTCATAGAGCCTCAAATTAACTGTGTTTTCTTATTACTACTTAAATAAGATGGAGCTTATGAATTTTATCCATTTTTTTTTAATTTGAAACAAAAACCAAGAAAAGAAGGCTACGATAGTTAATTAATTAATTAATAAATTATAAGGTAAAAATATTTCGATGTGACGATGTTTCATATAAAGGATTATAATGTGGTAAAAGGTTTTGTATTTTTTTTTCTCATACTTCTCGATTATACATATTAAGCTGATAACTAAGAAATACTTGTTTGTTTTTATCTCATTAAGCAGTTTTAATCAATAATCATTAATTAGCTTATCACTGTGCCACTGATGATCACGGGTCTACTTTCATAATGATAATATTTTTCAATTCAAATTCAAATATTTTATTTCATTGTAAGGTATATTACATACACTTAATGAACTGCTGATAAATCTTAGGCCAAACTCGACGATGCTGGTTGAGTATGAATTGGTAGACTTCACACGACTTATAGAATTTAATGGAAATTGTTCCGTTAGCTCGCAATGTTTTCCTATACTGTTAAAACAAGAGTTAATTAATTTCTAACACGTTTCACTGAATGCCTTACTTTATATCTCGTCTTATTTTTATTTCTAGTGTACACTGCATCTGCGATTCCCGCATTAGAAAATGTGGAGCGCAAGTATGAACGGTTCATTGATTTTCCGGACGGTGAAGGCGTGATGCACAAAGTGGATTTGGAAGCCGAACCCGATATGGAACTCTTGGAAGAAATCAATAGGAACCCTGCCAATAACGTTTACCTGCTGTACACGAGGTACGGAAATTGGATTAATAATGCAACCTCATTGAAATTTCAACTTCAACTTCATTGAAATAGCAAAAGCAATAAAATCATTAATATAGTAGTAATTCTGGGCGTAGATCTCAAAGAATGAGAAGGATTAGGGCGTTATCCATATCGCTAACCTGATTATTAAACGTTGTGGTAATTAGCAGACTTTGTGGACAACTCTCAGTCAAGAAAATTTGCTCCTAATGTCTTCTTTACCGTTAAGGGAAAATGATAATTAACTTTTAAAGGTGGTAGAGCTATTAGAGCTCGCCCGGGGCGGCACCACTGACATCCTCATAACCCGCTGTAAAGCTACATGTTCCTCATGTATTGTGTTTCGGTTGGGGAGGTGTGGTTGCCGGATATACATTATCGCATCATCTTAGTCCTCAAGAGTAGGAACGCATCCGCGTCCATCCTTAAATAGAACCTCTGTTCTGTTTGAGATTGGACGTGGTTGTCCATGGGTGGCAGTGACTACTTAGCATCAGGTGGCCTGCATGCCCGTTTCTTACTCTTTTATAATAATAAAAAAAGACTAACTTCCACAATTCAGAGGCACTCGAATTTCGGACTCTCATGTGTTACTCGGATATTATTACCACTTGCCTATTACTGCTTATTTATTTTTAATATCTATTATTGTTATGCCTCGTTTTTCAGTATTTTATTCATTTCAAATTTTATTTGTTTTAGTGGTTCTTCTATGTGTGGTTTCCTTTCTTTGTGTATTATTTTGTTTGTCATACAATTGAATACCTACTGATCTATTTTCATTGGGTTCTATTCAAAGTTTAAAGGAATTCAAAGAAAGGAAACAGGAGAGAAATCAGATGTTTTAAACTTTCAGGTTGACACGATATGCTAAATTGTTTTTCTGTGTAAAATGATTGTTGTTATTATCTTAAGTAACTAGTAAGTAGAAATATAATTCTAAGTATGTCTATAGACATACTTAAAGAACTTCGTCATAAGTTCCTTAATGTATTTTTTTTCTGATTTAACTTATTTTATAAACTAATACTGAGTACGGGCGTTTCTCCACAATTGTTGAAAGCCAATTACGGCCAATGTGTATTGTCGATGAATTAGTGTATGGGTTGGTAATGAAACACATCTGTCAGAAGTTATTAACCACTAATAGAAATTTCGACATAGTTTAATGGCTGCCATCTATCAATAATAACCAAGACTGTTTGTTTAATATGCTCTTTAAAGCACGGAAGCAAGCAATAAATTTGCCACTAACGATCACCCATCCAAATTCCGACCGCGCCCGATATTGCATGAAATTTTCGATTGGTCTGCACAAACTTCGGATACAGTTATGCTTAAACAATAAATAATTGTTGGTCTTCATTTTCAGACGCAATCCAACCTCACCTCAGACGTTAGTTATTAATAATGCGAACTCTGTGACGTCATCAAACTTCAACCCCCGCCACCAAACTGTAGTTGTTGTTCATGGATGGCTTAGCAACCAAAAGACTGCACTTAACCCAACTATTAGAGATGGTATGTATTGAATTTACAACTTTACTATAATATTTACAGGTGGTACATTTATAGTTCGACCAGAGAGGAATCACTGTCATACTTTTGTTTCCGTAGGAGAGGAACAAATAAAAAGAGATAACGTAAAAGTTGTCCTATGCTACTGGACATTTTTGTATGTGAGTAGAGTAGCAAACAAGCATAAAAAACACCTGATGTTTAATAGTCGCAGCCCATAGACATCCACGTACAAACACAAACACGACTGAAATCCAGTCTGATCTCGAACGTAGATACGTTGCTACTCCTGAGGACTAACGCGGTCGCCTCGCTGTAAAGTGTAGCCGGCATCTCTCCAACCGCGTATTTCGGTAGTAATGCTTTACGGCGGATTGTGAGTGCAGCAGTGGTACCTCCCCGGTCTAACTATAGTCTCACCTTTAAGTGGTAGAACTATATTTCGTTGGAGCAAGTATTACCGTGAACCCTTATGTGCAAAGTGGCAATGCATTGAACGACATAGAACTTCCATCTTGTATGTGATTGTGTGTCAGTGTGTACTCACTACTTCACATAAGGTGGTTTTAAATTAGTTGGCAAAAACTAGGATTTTTGCAATTTAATATGCAAAGAGTTCCGGGTGCCATTCCTGGTCTGGGTTGTATATTCGTAACTATATGAGTCCATGGCACTCATTAATCCCAATGTATGAGTGTCAATAGCGTTATAATAACTAAGTTATATTAGAATATCTAGCAAATATCGCAGAGATACCTTTTAAAGATACCCAACTTTTATTAATTTTGTAAACACAATAAACAGACATGATGTTAACTGTTCCCCGCATTCTAGCTCCAAACTTTAGAATTATGTAAATGGCGTCGGATAAGACTCCCGTCTTATTTAGGATTACGTTTATGGACTAGAGTAATAAATAAGGTACAAGACTAAGGACCGATATAACAAATGTCCTTTTGTGTTTTATCTACACAAATAAATAGTCATTATTCTGTCCGTTATCTTATATTAATCATATATTATTTAAATGTATGGGTGCATATTTGCTTTTTGCCACAGTTCTACGACCAAACAAACATACATGCAAGAAGACTACTGTGCCGTCTTTGCAGTATTTATTGTATTGTAACTGTATTGATTTATCAAGAGGCTAATCTCGTTTTAAACAGAACTTTATAAGACTAATACTAACTATTTCCACGGTAATATTATCTAGTTGTCTGGCTCTGAGCAAAAAGTAAACGTCGTGAGATCATGAGTAAAAATAAAAGTAAACGATAAATTACCAGTACGGATTTGTACGTTACTATAAGTAACCGGCAGCACGTTTAAAAATATGGTCGTCAATTGACGCTATGTAGATTGATGGTAATTGAAATAATTTATAATAAAATAATACTAGGAGATACATGAAAACATAGTATAATTAATGATATAAATATGTTTTATATGTAAAGAATACAAGTATATGACAAGTACATTCAGAGTGGAGAATAGTAGTAGATTGCTGTGGAGAGTCTGGAAGGCTATTTAGTACCATCATTTTAGTTACCCTCATGCCTTACGACGACTTACCCCCAGAGTGCGTCAATAGATACTGTTTCCCGTTATGTCATCCGACGTGTCAGGAATCATCTTATTCTTTTGGTCTTTCACATAGAAAAAACATTTGTTTATTTCAGCATACCTGAGAAAAGGAGAAGCTAATGTTATTATTCTTGACTGGAGAAGACTCGCGGTGGCAGACTATGTGACTGCTGTTAACGGCGTGCCAGCCGTCGGTCGCGGACTCGGGCAGTTCCTGGCCTTCGTCAACCGGGCCACTGGTGCTCCTTTTAACACCATGCACTTAGTTGGATTCAGCTTGGGTGGACATCTTGTTGGCAACGCTGGAAGGGAGCTCGGTGGACGAGTCGCGAGAGTAACAGGTAACGTAATGTTCCCTTACTCCGCTAAACAGTGAGATTGGTAAAAAATATTTATACTAATTCATATTATTGTAATATTATAAATATAAGAGATTACAAAAACACGAGTTGACAGATAGTAGAACTGTAGCTCGACCAGGGAGGTACCACTACCGCTGTTATAATCCGTCGTGAAAAAGTCTTGTGTTTTGTATGATTTTAAACTAATGTCATGGTTAAATGTAGAAATTCCGCGGGAAATGGGAGTACCCATGTTATAGTAAAATGTAGCAATGTTATCGATAATCGTCAGCACGCGATTAATGATTTTTAATTGCCGATGTTTCGAAACAGTTGCATAGCTCGCGGTCACGGATCAACTGCGATGGCGGGGGAAACTGTTGACAGGTGCTGGTGATAGATGAATCTATCTTTCCTACGTCTAGTTTGTTTTTCTATTTGCTTTCCATATAATTTTGCACTATTTGTGGTTTACATAAACCAACCACCGGATACCACGTTTGTGCTAAGTTAAAACCGCATTTTGTATTGAAATAATGAGAGTATTTCTTGAACTATAGTGCCTTTCTTACTAAACAATGAAGGTAATGGCATTCAGCGGAGATCATTTGAGGTTTACGTAGTTGGCAGCAGTTAGGTTACCGTCGACTTCTTCTGATCGTTCTTTTTGACTGGGCTGATATTTTCCTTAATCCGTTGTGATGTAGCTTGTTTTGTTTGCTCGATATAAGGGCTACCACGGCTACAGTCAACCTTATAGACCCTTATAGACACACTAGTATTTGATTGTGTCTATAGGTGAACGTAGATAGGCGGCAACCTTCCTGTGGGGGGTAAATTGTTAATCATAAGTACCCGTTACATAACAAAGTGTCTTCCGTTTTGGTTGGGGAAAAGCGATTGCTCGCCGTAGTTAGAAGCGAGGCGAGTCATCATAGCCGTAGTATCATTAGTCCTCAGGAGTAGCAACGCATCTTTATACGACTTCAATTCTTTGAGGTTGTATGTAAATATATACAGACTGCAACAAATATTTAGCATCAAGTGGCCTGCATTACTCCTCCTCTCGCATAAAAGACACATTTACTTTACTATAGTACGGGGATACGATTGCAATATTGGTAAAATTATATTTTCATGAAGTACAAAAAAAAATCTAAAAATTTTAATTTATGCTATAAATTTTAAAATAGAGCACGTACTTCGGTACACAATCTTCATTGATTTCTCAAAGTTAATTATGATAAATGTTAGATATACTTTGAGCGATTAACAATTTTATCTTTAATTGTTTTCTTAACCTTGAAGCGAAATTTGTGCATGTTTTTATCAACAATCACCCATACATCCGCCTTTGGTGGTTCACAGATGATAAAAAGTGATAATATTAAAAACATCTTAGCACTATACCATACCTAGGCATTTACCATGAACAACGTTATAGTTAGTGCAGATTTTAGGTAAATCAAAAACAGTTCTTGTCATCATCGGCAAATTAAGACCTAGCAAGGGAAGGCATATTTATTAGATTAGATTTCAAATACTAGTGAATTTCATTAGTACTTGTAATTAAATTAAACTGTATAGTGTCTGTAACTTCTACTTTACTATACCTTACCTACCTTAAATAAAATAAGGAAACCTGTCTTTGTAGACACATACGAGTATGCTCGTTTTAATATACTATCTCATAAATACATATTTACTATCATCAACAACAATAAAACTGTACAATGTATTTAATCCAAATCTTTGGATAAATTTATTTTTAGATTGAAACACAGCGTCGTTAGTTGTAACCCTTGACATTGATTAAGTGTATGTAAATACTTTAAAAAATATTTGTATTTGAATTTGAATTCAGAAACAAATAATTATCATTGTTCGCATTATTTTTGAGAATCACCTAATTTTTATTTTTTCTATATAGGATTAGACCCCGCTGGTCCCTTGTGGAATTGGAACAACAACAAATTACGTGCGAGTGATGGAATATACGTCGAAGGGATTCATACTGATGGCAACACTGTCTATGGTCTTGGCTATGGTTCGCCGCTAGGCAACGCTGACTTCTTCCCTAACGGAGGGACCAACCAGCCTGGTTGTTACACTGGTATCTGCGACCACAACCGTTCCTGGGAATTGTTTGCCGCAACGGTTACACATAACCATTTGGTTGGAAACCAGTGCGCCAATAATCTTCAAATTGCTACAAACAATTGTCGTGGAGCACAGTTGCGTATGGGCAACGACATCTTAAATAAATCAGGGTAAATATAAAAAAATATGTGTACTACTATTCGCATGAAATACTCACTGAAATTAATAGCTCTGTATATGACGTCACCGCTTTTTGTTTATTTGTCACACTACGTACCATAGTTATAGACATACGTTTTTTTTCCCTGGAATTTTAAAGGCCGGGCAGGAACAGGGTGTGACTTTACTAAAAGTATGAAATCCCGTTTCATCCCGGCCCTTGGCGGACGGCAAAACAAAAAAAAGGAGTAACAATGCATTTCTTAAACGGTAGCCTGTTGATTTTTTAAATCAATTTACAATATTGCACACATGAAAATTAATATTTTTTTAAATTTATACATATACATTTTAACTAAATAACGAGCAATAGACGAAAGCAACCACATCTGTAGACCATGCCCATAGATTATCAAGAGACAAGGAACTTAAGTTTACTTTGTCTAACATAGATGGCGCTCTCTTCAATATTATTATAATCATTAAATTATGCGTTACATCTAATTCATTCCATGCTATAAATATTTATTTTATTTCAGATCTGGTATGTATAGAGTAAACACTGGAAGAAGATACCCGTTCTAGAGTAAATTTATTGAAATTACTTGAAAAAGTCAAAGAAATAAATACATGCATTATAAAACGTTGTTTTATTTTAGAAACAAAAAATATATTCATTATATATATTTTTAAGACAGTGTGAATGTCATTTAGGCTAAGACTTGGGGTCGTTGTAATTTTTTTGTATGGGGATAGTTAAGTTGTTAATACATTGATACAGTGATTTTGATTTTAACTTTTATTATAATTTCGTAATGTACCTGGACTTTTCATAAATAAGATAGACATTAAAATGTAGATCACTTGATTGATAGTAATAATGCTATACTCGGGGTACTACCGTCGCTCTAATAATCTAATAAATACACCGTAAATTAGTTCTTGTGTTTCGATTGGAAACGTGTGGTGGTTGAAAAAGGAGCATTTGAAAATTTGCAAAACTCAAAAGTGGACACTTTTTGTCTGTCACTTTAAAAATCGATCAACAATCCCTGGATCTGTGCAACTAATTGAGCATATGCTATTGCGTTTGAGATCGCCAGTAAGATAATAAACAGTGAACGTTTTATTTACTGAATTTTAATAAATATTATGCACATAAAATATTGCCTTACTTTTTTAAGTAGTAGTAGTAGTAGCGAACGAGCATGCAAACCACCTGATGTTAAGTAGTCGGAGCCTATAGACATTTACGTAAAACCACAAACACGACTGAAATCCTATCTGAGCTTGAACGTTGGTACTCCTGCGGACTAAGATGGTCGTCTTGCTTCAAAATGTATCATATATATTTCGGAGAGATGGTTTGAAGTAAGCACATTTGTTGACTTGACGATTCATGTTCAGATATTCCAAAGAAAGCTTGAAGAATACTTGATTATCTTCGTATATTGCTCGGGCAGCGTAACATTGTCGTAGAGAGATCCGAATTATGCGACGGCGTGAGCGAGGATGATAACTACCTGCGGGCGCTCGGACTTTTATAACAAAATTGGGCGGCGGTACATATCTTTTTACGTTCGGTAAAACATTTTTAATATTTCTAGATTTGGCTAAAAACGACTAATTGAAACGTTTCGTTTCGCTCCGACATATAAAATTATTGATAATTAAGATAGTTATTATCATCCAAAGTCGAATCAGGTGTACGATTACCCGAGTAAAGTGATTTTATCTTACCGAGTTTTAAGCATGTTGCATTTCTTGATGGTCGATAAGGAAAATATCAATTTTTGTGTCCTATCCATTGATAAATCATTTGTAGATCATTATCACATTATATGTATAAACTGTGATTTGTTGTTGTGTCTGTTCATCATAACTAAAACTACTCGTTCAAGAAGATTTCTGTGAAGAATGTTTTTTAAATAAAAATATTTTGACTAAATTTGATTTGATATCTAATATTTAAATGGACTACCCTTAAAAATTTGTATATTAATGTAAATCTCATAACTTATCTTATACGATTATTTTGCTTAAAATCTAGTATGTAGAATAATAAATTAGGTTGACCTTATTGTAATATGCGCGATCCATTAAGGAGATCAATTAAAGTATTTTTCTGTATAAATAATATCGTTAACAAAAGCTGCGAGCAAAATATAGTTCTCAGATAAATATCTCGTTTTGATTAATAAAAACGTACTTGTATGAAAAATACTAGTAGACTTCCACAAGCTTCTGAAATATGAGAGCCTCTGCGATTTTGTTTATCTGCATAGCAGGTATGATATATTTGTATTTTTTGCATGTTCCATTAAAGTATGGTTTAAATTAACAGCTTTAGAGGACATTAATAGAGTTGGAACCTATTGGTAGTTTAGGATTTTTTAAAGTAGTTTATTTTGAACCTATTATACATAAAATAAAGTATTTTTTTTTTATAAAAAACAACAATCGAGATTGCTGGCCAGAATTTAAATGAACGTTCAAAATCTTATCTGAGGTCACACGTAAATGCAATTTCTAGAAATTAAGATGATCGCTCAGTTCGCACATACATATACACTGAACCGCAAAGAAAAAGGGTCGGTTACCAAAACTTCAATATTTTCTAAAATATTTGGTTCAATGTC
>DWON01006132.1:0-14170 GCA_018251015.1 Phocides pigmalion okeechobee
GGCAACCACACCTCCCCAACCGAAACACAATACATGAAGAACATGTTGCTTTACGGCGGGTTATAAGGGTGGCGGTGTTACCGCCCCGGGCGAGCTCTAACGGCTCTACCACCTTTAAGAAGTTGTCACTTCATCTCTACATAGTGTAAATTAAAATCACTTCCCGACGTCTTTACGCTTGGATCTTTCAAACTACACACACAAGTTACAAATGTATTGCTTTTCCTGAGGACTAAAGTTGTCATCTCAACTTTACAGTGTAAATTGAAATCGCTTGCCGCCGTCTGTACGCTTAGATTTTTCAAACTACGCAACGGATTGTAATGCGGTTTTCATCAACAGAGTGTTCCAAGAGGAAGGTTTATATGAATATTATAATTATACATGCATATTATAGGGAAATAGCGAGAATTTTAAAGACTATAATGTGATGTCGTAAAGAAACTCTTGCCAAGCCGAGTTGGGTAGCAAATGGATTAATAAACCGGCAATAAAACCGATTTAACCAACCCCAAAAAAAGTTTTATTTTAGTAAAAAAATCACATAAACTGTGGGTGAGAACGTATTTTGGAACAACTTTAATATTCCGAAATTTTATGAATATCTAAATATCTTAACGGCACTTTTTCGTAAAATAATCATTTGTAATGTATGTACTCTATTTACTCAACGTCAAATTTAGACACCCATCAAGCATTTGATTTATGGCCCAGATATATTTATTTAAAAGACAGAAATGGCTGCACGCTTCTTCTTTACTTTTATCAGACAAATGTATAAAATATATAGAGCCCTGTTTACGTTTATCAGATAAATATCTAAACTAACGAGCACTTCCAAATAAACAAGCATTATTGAATCCTACGTAATGTTATATTCTCCCTACTATTATCTATACGTTTAATAAAACTGTAACTGTTCGCTGTCTGTACATGGCAACTATATTTAAAAAATCATAATGGGGTGCCTCTATATGCGCAAGAGAACCCAAAAGAAAGTTATTTCATTATATCTGTATGCCTGAATGTCTGTATATCTGTATGTTTGTGCACGATAAGCTCAGAAACGGCTTATCCAATTTGAATGCTTTGTTTTAAGGATTATATTGTGATGGTCTTCACTTAACATTTAGGGTTTTTTTCATTTGAATCGGTTAACAAATAAAGAAGTTATGTCAATTTATGTCAATAATCACCGGACAAAGTCTATATATAAAATGGTCTAAACATTCCCTTTGACTTTTCACATGGTTACAGCTATTTTATTTACGTCCGCCTGTCCGTACGTTTAATGACTACCGTTTAATGTGCTCGGTGCTCTAAAATTAGGCATTACCTATTGGCGGAAGGGACTAATTTTATAGGTACGAATAAAATTTTAAACTTGTTTGTTTCCAGAATATTTTTTTGAATTTTGGTTATTCAGCCAAATGAAACTGATTTCATTTATAACTTTACTAATCAAACCAATAACAGGTTGTTTCTCAGAATGTGAAGGTTTTGGCCATATTCGACCACAGAAAGTTTTTTTAACTTATTTGCATTCAGTTATTTCTTAATTTGCCTTAATCAGCCAAATGGTGTTGGCATTAATTAATTCCCATACTACAATCTCGATCTATACAATCACTTTTATCAATCCATAACTGACAAGAGTCGCTTCCGAGAAGAGCTTAACCATAATCTACAAATTTATAAAATTCTGAATCTGATTGTTTGCAGCATATTTTAAACGTTTAATTATCAATTTTACATTAAAAGATCATTTTTATCTTCGTTTCCACATTTCACTAAAATATCTTCGCCGCCATTGTTTTTATCAAGTCCCGTTTTCTTATACTTTTTTCTTAAAGCCTATCTTCGTTTTGGTCAGTGTCAGAAATCATCATATTCTCAATCTTATTCTCTCATAATAATAACAAAATATTTAGTGTGTTAAGTTTATTTTTTTTAAAGAATTACGTAAATATAATTATTTTGTTATGTTTATTATATTGCCTGTGAAAATAATATTGTCACATGAAAAATGATCAAAATACAATATTTATTTATGATATTTAAAAATAGCATCATGAAGATGGGAGAACTATTGTTCGACCGGGGAAGTACCACCGTCGCCCTCCTAATTCGCAGTAAAGCATTACTTGTGTTTCGGTTACAGAGGTCCGGTTTCCAGCTACACTTCGAAGCGAGGCGACCATCTTAGTCCTTAGGAGAAGCAACGCTAGATGTATTCGAGCTCAGATAGGATTTCAGTCGTAATTGCGGCTGTACGTGAATGTCTGCGACTACATACTTAACATTGGGTGGATAGCATCCTTGTTTACCACTCTTTTCACATAAAAAAATATCGACACGTGACCTTACAGTATACTTACTCGGAATCTCGTGATGTCGGTTGGTCGGAATGCCTCTATTTGAGAAGGCGTACGCAGTTTTCGTCCCGAAGAGGAAATATGGGTCCTCCTCAGCAGAGAGGCACGTTTCCTGACCTCTCACGAGGGTCACAAGGGCGAGTGCACCGAGTAGCACCCAGCGCATTGTGAGCTGTATTGGATTGGAATTTGGATTAAAACCAGACACGGTTTTTGCTCAGAATATAGAAAGTACAGATAATGCTTAAATGGTTATTGCTTAAAAAAATTGCAAGTTCGTTTGTTTGAAGTTAGAATAATTTATTTTTATTTATTTTAGCTGTATATAAATTTGTATCCGTCATTATTGTTATTAAGCAAATGCTTTTTTCCTTATATTTATTATTTAAATCGATTATAATAAAATTTGCGATCGGCCACCGGTATTATTGCATTATTTCAAAGTTATAATAAGACGACAAAAATAATATTGTTATAAACACATATACAAATAAGCAAATTGTATTAAATTATTAGTTGACTTTTGATAATAAAAGTATTATGTTATGTTTTTTGTCGGTTTTAGTCACTTTGGGCTGTGAAATGATATTCGAAATTACGACGCACTTTAAGAAGGCGCCATCTACATTTTTTTGTATTCTAAAGATAATTGTTCACGCAAAAGATTAGTCATAAGTTGAATAATGGTTGTATTAAAATTGTGACATATTTTTTAATTGTCCTTAATAAGTTATAGGTACATGTGAACGCACCTAGATTTACTATTTAAATGGTGAAGAAATTTTTCGTTTATTGTACACATTTCACAGGTGTGTACTGTGTATACAAGCATGTGATCGTCACAATAATGCGTGCCTATACAAATGTTAAACGGGTAAGTAGGACGGTGTTATGTCTACGATGTAACCATTTTTATTTGTGTGGGTTTATAAACGAAACATTGTGTATGTGTGAGTATATAAACCTTACATCTGATTTTGTTAACATTCAAAATTTTAAATTGTAGATATAAAGTAGGTAAGTAATTAATACGTCAAAACTGTGGTTTTTACAATAATTTTACGACAACGAATAATTTTAAAGAAATGAGTAAGACCTTTCCTCAAGGTCTCTTAACAATTCATTTTATTTTATTATTTTAAATCTTTCTTTTTAATTAAACCAGGTAACTTTGTGATTGAAGATGACATTAAAAAAATATGCCACATTTAAATTTAGTTATTAAATATTACTTTCTAAACATTGATTTAAATGATACTTGCATTTACAAAAAAATCGTCAATGGGTACATAAGTATACGGCCAGAATTTCTTAATACATCTCGCTTTGATTTTATTTTTATCAAACACGCACATAAGAATTACGATGTTATCTCCTTTGCAAGCTTTTTTTGACGATAGCAATGGGAAATTATCAACACAACATTCCAAGTTATTATTAAGTAGCTCGAATAACAGCACACGACAAAAAAGTGGTATATTTTATAAATACCGTTCAAGTTGCACTTGTCTGAATAAAACAAATATTCACGTCACTTAATGCATTAAAAATAAAATACCTTTTACGCGGGAACACGGGATAGTGAAAATATTTTATCTGTGGTTCGAATGCGCGGCAAACGCGGCGTTCTCTACAAGTATGGCGGATTAACTGGCCAAAGAACGAAGAACTTGTAGGTTGTATGAGAACGCATGATGTTGATTTTACGTCACGAAGGCATGCACGGCCTTAAATTGCAAATGATTAGACACTCCCATGATTCAAAATGATTCAAATACTATAGACATTCATATCCACGCGTGTTCAAAGTTGAAATCAACATATCCAACCAGTTTTCTAGATTCTAAAACGTGTATTAAGTATATATATGCTAAGTATATGTTAATAATTATGCAACAAATTTCAATAACAGGTTATTCCATAGCAGATTGTTTATTCTTTAAACATATTTCCCGGCTTATAAATTATCATAAAATAGCCGTATTTAACATACAAAATATAAAATCGATGTATGTTGAAAAATACTCAAATTCATTGCATCTCTTCTCTAAATTTTATAAAACAAAGTCCCCCGTCGTGTCTGTCTGTCTGTTCGTGATAAACTCAAAAAGTACTGGACGGATTTTCTCACAGATTTCAACAACATTTAGACTGATCCCTAGGAAAGGTTTTGGTGCATGGTAAGTTTATTTTTCTAAATGGGGCGAGAAATGGAATAGTTAAATTAAATATAGTAATTCAGTCGTCGTTCGATGTTTCTGATTGTTAGTTTTTGCAACTAGGTAATGATTGGATGCATGTATGAAAGAAAAATAATGTAAGTAAATTTATACTTTTTTTATTTACCCGAGCGAAGGTGGTCCGGTAGTAATTAATATAAACGACGTTATGCTATAAAAATAAGATAAATCTGATAAACTGTATAGGTTAGTCCCTATAATTCTGTATTTTTGTCTTATACCAATATTAATGATGCAGGGTTCAATCAATGAGCAGGCAGTCTAAATAAAACCTTAATTATTTTTTTAATTCTGGATGTTAATGTCTGGGTGTCGGCGAACGTTGGACCCACAATTCAGGGATCTTAGTACGTGTCAATGTTTGGTAACTAATTAAAATGTAATTTCTCTTTGCAATAAATGAAATTCAGCTCTGAATGTTTTGAAAACCAACTGATGCTGTGTGTATGGTAATTTGTTAGAAATTGTTATTGTTAGAAGTTTAAAAAAATGCGTAAAAAGTCTCTACCACTGCATTTAAATCATAGTAAGTTCTAGTAAATACATTTAAATTCGCAAATATTTTTTAATTGTGTTAATTGCCATGAATAGTGAAAACGAATGCTTAGTATGGTTAATTATATCAAGTACTCTTTTTAAATTGTAATTTAATATGGTGGTAGTATATTACAGCTCCGGTGTGTAATATTAAAGTATGTGACATATTAGAAATTCCAACTATTTAATTGGGATCTTATTAATTAAGTCCTTACATAAATCATTTAAATTGGTTAATCTGTGAACCAAATACGTAGTTAATTTATAAACATTGTTTAGTTAAAGTATTAAGTAGTGCTAATTGTTATCGCAACTTACTTTTGCGTAGCAAGAATCTATAGGATGACATCAGAATTCCCGCATAGTTAATAATACGTGAGGTAATCTGTAAACTAAGGTGTCAACACAAGAACTCAATTGAGGCTACATAACACACGAACTTTGTTATAAATATAAAAGTCTGTATAATTAGAAAACATATATTATAAAAGTTATAAATAACTTTTTTTTGATAACAGTATTTCAATTTCGAAAAAATAAATTTTAACTATAACAGTTAAAGGTATATTTTTTGAAATTTAAATGGTAAAGTGAGAATGTAGTCCACTTCATATGAGAGATCGCTGAATATTTGGTATCTTAAGGTACGGGCGCTTTTCGTCCAATTCAAAGTCCAATCGCAATATTAGAATGTCCATATGATAGTTTCAGAAAGTCTAATTCACAAAATGTCAAATTCTCAGGATGTCCAATTTACTCTAATATCCCACATTATGAATTTTACTTTCTGAATATTGGAACTGAATTTGGAAAATAGGGGTAATACGTCTCAACCATATACATATAAGTATCTCCATGTAGAACATGACTCCACTTGAAGTCGGTCGCAGATACATTGTTATTTATTTTATTTGAAGTAAAATTGAATTATTCCTATTCCGTAATTATTATTTACTTCAATAACGACCACCGTCTGCCTAAAGTTCCATGACAGCCACAGAATTTCAAGTTCGATAATAATATAAGACAAACACCTAATTAAAACATTAAAGTTTTTCGTAAAAGTATAAATAATATGTAAGAAGTACAAAGTTTTTTAAGTTCGGTAATACTATAAGACAAAAAGTACTTAATTACGAGTTTGAATATTCGTAAAATTATAAATAATAAGTAAGAATTACATCACAGTTTTTTTCGTTCGGTAATGACATAAGACAAAATGTATCTAATTAATAGTTTGATTACTTCGTAAAAGTATAATTAACAAGTAAGAGGTAAATCATAGTTTTTAAGCTCACTAATGATATAGGTTAAAAAGTACCCCATTAATAGTTTAAGTATTCCGTAAATATACTAATAACATGTAAAATGTAGCAAGTCCCTAGTTTTCCTCATAGCATAAACGCGTCTACAAAATCGCTATAACAAAATGACGTAAACAATGCGCTCTATTTCCCGCCCTTGTACTATCGTGAGAATATTTGCCATCATCGACGCTTATAATTATTCCATCACCATTTACATTACACATAAGTCATTAGTTACAATAATTATTATTGAAAATGTAAAATGGAATGCTTAAAAGTAATTATATTAAATAAATTGAAAAAACCATTTAACCAACCTTAATACATATTATTTATGTTACAAGAGTAGCAAACGAGCATGTAGGTAACCCGATATTAAGCCGCTACAGTCAAGAAATGTACATATAACCTTTTTTATGTCAGAAGAGTAGCAAACGAGTAGGCAAACCACCTGATTTTAAGTAGTCGCAGCCTCGTACAACCACAAATACGATTGAAATCCTATCTGAGCTCGAACTTAGATGCGTTGCTTCTCCTGAGGACTAAGATGGTGACCTTGTTTCCATATGTAGCCGACAACCGCACCTCTCCAACCGAAACACAAGTAATGGGTTACGGCTGATTATGATACCCTCAAATAAAACTAATTTCCTGTTTGAGAACGAGCATATATGTATGCATTACATAATTAATTAAAATTAAAATCATCACTTCAAATTCTAATTGTAGACTTGCACTAGAGCTCGTTAAGAGTAGTCGACAAGCGAATCTTTTTAACCGAAATCTTCAACCGACAGTTAATCGAAAACCGAAATACACGAGGTCCTTTACAGCGGATTATGAAGGTGGCGGTGATACCTCTTCGGTCAAACAACAAATCACAAGATAGTAATAGAATCAAGCGTTACTCTGCGTAAATCCATGCTATTAAGTTGTTACAAAACTACTTTGCAACAATTTGACTCTGCGATGGTTTGGTAAATTACTTAGCGATTTACTGTCGCAGTAACTTATTCTGACATAAAAAGAGTGCTGAGAGTTTTTTCCGCCGGCTTTTTTCTCCCGGTCTACCTTAGCCAACAGGGCGCTCAAAGCCGGTGTATTGATTTTACACTTTACCCTCGACGTTCATTAAGTGTATGTAAATACCTTACAATGAAATAAAATATTTGAATTTGAATTTTGAATTTGACGATGCTCCGTTTGGGGCGGAACACGTGTTGGTCTTAAAATAGTGGTATATATTTTTACTCTCTTCACTTTTTCCTGTTATCATATTGCAATGCTTTGAAATATATACCATTATACATGGTACTACTTAATACAAATCTCAATCTACTATCACATACATTAAAGATGTTATGTGTGATCTTTGTAATTACAATACTTCTTGATATTCTTCTCCATATTTCTGCAGAACCTTTAATGTTTTCGTACACTATTGGTGTACAAAACTAAATGACACAAGCAATCGACGAGTAATGATTCATGTCTGCATTGACTAATGAAAGTCAGTTTAGGCATCTGCATTCTGCTGATGCCCTCATTGTAATGTAAAGTTGCTAGAAAGTGGGTCGTATAAGCTTGTTGGTAAACAATTAGTTTCTTCGAAGTGATGCGTGGACATGTAAAGTCAATTTGGCTTAAAATTAATTTTGTATGTGCTCATATAGTAAGATAGTTATAATATTTATTTTATGAAATGAAGTCAACAGGTTTCTTAAATATTTTATAGTAGATGTAGTTTCCGTACACTTATAAAGTGTAAAGTGTAACATTGATTGACTATACTTAGACGCGTACTCTCTTAGACTATGCAACTTATCACTGCGGACACTACATTACATCAGCCTACAGAAAGTACGTGTGTCTAAGAATAAGTGGTACACTACACACATTATAAGTGTATGGATACTATAGTAAGTATTAAGATTGTAACAAATTAAATAACATTACAGTACTCACTACCTTCTTGTATTCTTACACTACATAAAACATAAATAAAGTTATAAAAAGTAATAATTTTCGTACCTACTGATAAATCCGTGAACTCACCGAGATATTTTAAATTATTCATTCATTTATTATTGCATTAATAGATGATAGGTTGTCAGTTAAAATAAACTAGGTGTGCGTATCAAATAGTGGATAATTTTTTCTTAGGCTAATAAGATACAAGAGAAACTTAATTATCAAATATATAAAATAATCTGACGACTCATAACTTAATTGACAAATAGGACGTTATTTAAATCTATAAAAGAGATGGAACGTCCCAAAAAGTAAGGAATGTCCTGGTAAAATGGGAGAGCTGGCAACCTTAGGCAACGTAAGTTATCCACTGTGGGTTAACAGCGTTTGCGGCCTCACCTCAATAGCTGTGCGCGGTGACCGGGAACGCGTATGCCGGTGAGATGCAGGCCATTGCCTCCGCAAATTGGAAAAATTATTGCGTCTATACATGTTTCAAGTACTGTTTTATCTTATCGACTGTGAGCAAGCAACATATTCTCGTGACCAATTTCCTCTAAGGTAAGGTAAAGGTAAGGTAACTCGGGGATTACTTCAGAGAGGAGTATCATGGAGCCTCGTGAACGCCAGCTCCGGTTTCATGTGGAGAAAGAGCAGACGTGATGACATAATATTCTGGAGGATTTTACAGTTGCCGTCCAAAAAGAAATGACTAACGATATTTGGATATGACTCGTGGACTATTATGCCGTTTAGTTTTAGTAATCATCAACTCATTTCTGTCCCGCTGCAAATCACGTGTTCGTTTTCGAAATTAAAAGAGTATGATCATAGGTATATAAGGGTGGTTAAAATGCGTATTGGGAGATCGCAAACACTTGATGTGTTGAGATTTTCCGGTGTACATGTTTCCTCACAATGTCTTCCCATATCTGGACTATCATTTAAATAAAGAAACAAATAATTTAATTGTACCATATACAGAAATTAAAATAGAAAAAAATATAAAAAATAAAACAGTAATTAAATAACTGTGCTGCAGTATAATGCTGCGATAAGGCACAGACTGGCATTACTTGGTTAGTCTTTCATCCTACAATCGTATTCAAAAGATTATACTATTATAGTCCTCATTTAGTCCAACCAGAAATAGAATTTCAGTCCTGTTTGACTATTTCTCATCATTAGGTTGCACGCTCGTTTACTACTCTTGTACATAATATAAAAAACATATTACTTTACTACAAGTATTATATCATTACCAAATGACTTGCATATAAGGTAAAATACATATTGCCTTTACATAACTAATTGACGATTATATTATTACTAGTTGTGCCCGCGACTTCGTCTGTGTTTATTTTATAAAATTCTACAATAAAGGTAGCCTAAATAACTCCTTATTAAATCATCTATCTGCTAGTGAAAGTCCCGTCAAAACCGGTCCAGTCGTTCCAGAGATTAGTCGTAACAAACAGACAGCTAGACAGTGAAACAACCTACGCATACATGCATCCAGTCATTACCTAGTTGCAAAAATTGACAATTAGAAACATCTATTTCGAACGACGGCTGAATTACTAAATTGAATTTAGCTATTTCATTTCTCGCCCAGTTTACAAAAAACGTAACTAATTATGCACCAAAACCTTCCTCAGGAACCAATATCAACCTGCCGGTCGAAAACTATGAGAAAATCCGTCTGGTACTTTAAGTTTATCACGAACAGACAGACCGTTTGATAGACAGACACCGACGGGGGACTTTGTTTTATAATATTTAGAGATTTAAGTACTTAAATACCTTATGTAGGTATAGGTATAATAGGTATATATTTATATTATAAATGAGTGCTTATGAGTCATTTATCTAAGTTGTAGTTTTAGTTGTAAGAACTCTATAAGTACCTATCCATTGTAAGGTAACGTAGGTCATTAAAATAACGACGTAAATGTATTGAAAACAATAGGTGTGAGTTTATATCTAGTGACTGTTCTTTATAAGTTATTACTTATCAATTATGGAAAAACATTAGGTATTTATATTTCATATTTATATTTCAGTCTTAAACAGATATTATTGTGATTACGTTAAGCTTTTGTTTTTGTTGTATCTATTATTATTATTATATAATATTGTTGTTTATGGTTGAAATAAATTAATATTTTATTTCTTATTATTGTTACGTATTTGACAATACAATAAATATTTAGGTGTCATTTATAATTTAGGGAGTACTTATAGTTATTGTCGTCTGTAGTACGAACACCATTAAAAAATATTATGTAGCTTACCAAAAACAGATTATTAATTAATATTGATACTTAAAGAAAAATTTAAGCAATGGAATCCAAATATTAATACGTGTATCGTTTACAGCGTAGCTTGATCAAATGTTATAAGATAGTAATGTTTATAAATAAGCCCAAAACAAAAACTTATAAAGTTTTTGGATTTTCTTATACTTATGCAACGTTAGCTGGATTTTTTAGTGTAAATTGTATAATACTTACTGCCTTAATCATAGTCATACTGCGTGTTAGATTGACCCAAAGGTAAATTGTCGTGGGGTAGGTATATGTTCTTATACTCTATGCGTTATTGACGGAACATGCGAATTTAATGATATGTGCATGTACGTTAAAAATATGTATAAAATTAGCAAAATATTATTTCAATAAGGTAACTGATATTTATTTGTTTAATTAATTTTATGATTTGCTTTGCTAAAATGAATGAATTTTATATATGGAGTCTGCAACAAACTTCACGTTGTCTATAATGTCTATGCTCTGAAACTTGTTAGTTCACTAATGGCGTGTCTTCCGGGAACACACATTATAACGTCAAAATGGCTAAGAAAAAAGGTGACGAGAAAGTGAATCAAACCCCTCAAAGTGACAATGAAGAGCAAAACTTTGATGAGGAGCCAGATTTTGACGATCCAGAGGGTTTTGTGGACGACATTCCTGATGAAGGTAGGGTATTTTATGATTAGAGGTTGTTCGGGCCATATGCGTCGCCCATACGTATTTTGTGATTTTACTGTCATTATAACTATTTTAATAACAAGCCTAGAGTGAATTTCATCTATAAAATATGGAAAATATACATATAATGCGGTATTTATTACGTTATAAAGTGTAAGAACAAGTTACGCGACATAACCTAACTTTGACGTTGCAGAGTTGTTGGCAGACCTCCTAGAGCAGAAGCCAACAGAATCTGACGGTTACGAGAATGTAATCGTGGTGGACGGGTGTCCGCAGGTCGGGCCCGAGCGCCTTGAGAAACTCCAGAGTGTTATAACGAAGATTTTTAGTAAATTCGGCACTATTGTAAATGAATATTACCCGACGACCGAGAACGGGTCTACAACTGGGTATATATTTTTGGAGTACAGCAACCCACAAAACGCGGCTGAAGCTGTGGCCGCCACAAATAATTGTAAATTAGATAAGCAACATACATTTTTAGTGAACCTCTTTACTGATTTTAAGAAGTAAGTACATTTGTAGTTTGTAATGGTTCCTTATGGCATTTGATGCATCTTGTTTTATTCATAAAGTATGATCATTTCCAGTACAACAAAAACCACAGAAAACATATGTTCCTTTTCTGAAATTTTGTTTTATTATATTTTTAAAATCTCAATGTTATCAAATTTTGTTTAAAACATCTTAGTTCATGAGTGCATTTGAATAGACAAATTATGCATTAATGTATCATGTTTAATTTCAACATAGTAGCATTAATATGTCTGTGATAGGAACTTTGATGTTCCTATCACAGACATATGTGGTGTGGGTTTGAATTCCATATGTGAACCCCTGGTATTTTAAAACGATGTTTGTATTAGATATTAATTACTGCTTCCTTTTATTGTAAAAAAAATCATATATAATGTGTGTATGTAAGAAAGACATCATTACATTTCTACTAACATCTGAAGTAAAATATATTTTTTAACGTTCTAGATATTCAGACATCCCTAAAGAATGGGAGCCCCCATCCCCACAGCCCTTCAAGGTCCAATCAGACCTTCAATGGTATTTAATGGACCCGGATGCATATGATCAGTTCCTCGTGGGCATTGGCACTGGTATTGCATTACAAGTATGGCAGAATGCTCTGCCTGAACCTGTATTACTGCAGGAGAGGCCTGTAAGTATTTGTTTTTGTAATCCAATTTTAATATTTTTATGTCTTCATAATTAGGGCAACATTATAGTATATTTCATCAAACTTTTATATGCTAGGTTGAAGGCCATTCCATACGTATAATGTTTTCAAACCACCCATAAAGCCTTTAATAAGGTTTAATGGTTTAGCATATTAGCTATTAATTTGGGTTAGACTTGTACAAGGTGCCAGCAATCACTTTTCATAATGTAGTCTGCTTGTCGGCTTCTTGCTTAAATAGAAGCTAAGCCTTTTGTATAATTACATACAATTATAAAAAAATAATCCAACTTCAAAGAAATATCATCTTCTGTTTGTGATATTTTTTCTGAAATATATTTTTATATTCTATATAAACACTACTTTGTTATAAATACTTTGGTCTATTATGTCATTAAAATTTTAATGTTACCAAACGACAAGTATATGATTAATACTTCGAAATATAAAATAATTTTACAAATTACTTATTAGATGCTGGAGTTATGCATCATATGCATATAGATCTATTAAAACAGCAAAATTGATAATGTTGTTCTTTCTTTTGCAGTTGGTTTAATAATTGTAATGTTGTTTTAAATTTCCTCAACAGAATTGGACAGAAACTTATGCAGTATGGTCACCTCTAGGCACATACCTGGCAACGTTCCACTGGAGAGGTGTGGCTCTGTGGGCAGGGCCCAAGTTCTCACAGTTTCAAAAGTTCTTCCACCCTGATGCCAGATTTATATCTTTCTCACCATGTGAAAATTATATTGTTACATTTTCACCTGGTAGCGACAGGGGCGATGATAAGAAATTAATTATATGGGATATCAGGTATAGTGTTCATTGTTATTCTATCTCAATGGTTTGTAGAATTATGACCATTTGTGAGCCACACAGTATTGGTTTGACAGGCAAAGTTTTCAAGGCTCAACTCATGGGAAGATTTATACCAATTTTAGTACTTAGTCTTTATTAACAAAGACAAACAGTTTATTTCTATTTGCATATATAATATGTAATCACTATTAATCAACACTAGCATCCCTTTATAGGTATGTCTATATTATAAAGGATACACATTGTGTGCATGTGATTTATGTATCAGTTTTCAGTATATATTAAATTCGAAAATTACTGAGTAAATAATATGGTTGCATCATGTTTCTTAACAGGACAGGACAAGAGAAACGTTCTTTCCCCCCACCGGATGAGTATGTAACATGGCCGATCTTCCGTTGGAGCAAGGATGACAGGTTCTTTGCGCGTCTTGGTGCTGACGTACTCTCTGTATATGAAACTCCTGGCTTTGGTCTCCATGACAAGAAGAGTATCAAGATCCCTGGAATCAGGTAAAGACAAGTACATAAATATGATTTTTTTTTGTGAGAAGAGTAGCAAAATAGCATGCAAACAACCTGACGTTAAGTAGTCGCAGCCCATAGACATCCACATATGACCACAAATATGACAGAAATTCTATCTGAGTTCGAATGTACATATGAGGGTGCGTTTTTAAGTCCGCGGAATGGCGGGGTTGGAGGGGGGATAGCGGGCTCATTAAGGGCTGTAC
>DWON01006133.1:0-14168 GCA_018251015.1 Phocides pigmalion okeechobee
TGGGGTTTTTTATCAGTAGAGGATAAGGCACAGTAGGTAGGATCATTCATATAATGATAGTTTATTATACTCATACTTGGCAGATAAAATTGAAGTTTGGGACACAAAACAAACGCGAGGACACAGTAATAAATATCATGGTAACGGTGGCCTGATGCTGCAATTAGAAGTATAGGATGCATTCTTCGACACAGGGAAAGAAACGTCCTTAGGCTCATTATCTCAAGAACTATACAGATTGTGACTATGACTAAGGGCTGATGACAGAGCAGGGTAGTGTTAAAATAATTTGAGTTTTATTATTTGTAGTAGAGTTCGAAAAGTTCAATTAGCAATAAATTGGACGAGTAGCTCGTATTTTTATTTGTAACATGATTCGATGAATATTTATCTTTGCTTTTGTTTTGAGAGAAAAATCTGTTACTATTTGCGAACAATGAAAACAATTAACACTAAAGCTGTAAGCATACATATGTCTTACAGGCTCTACAATACACTTTGTTCTTCAATGATGTAATCATTGCTAATGACCTTTGTTGCCATTTTCGTAGTTTACTTCATTACGCGATATTTTGTGTAACCTATTGATATATTACAAAATATTTTGGTGAAGTTGACAATGAACGGGTTCATTGTCAAGAGATCTGGCAAGCTCTAGGCGTGTGCAGAGGTCAGACAGGGTTCATTCACTGCTAGCGGTCGCGCAGGTACCTCGGGAGTCCTGCGAGGGCGGCACAATGCAGGCCCTGCTGCCCTGCGATGGCCGTGGATATGTGACGTGTGCTCGAGTGGTCGACACACCGACGCGGCGCACAGTCGCACACTGCTCGGGGCGCTCGCTCCGCCGGCATTGATTCGTGAGCACCGAGCTATCCGTTCAGTCACTAGTGCGCAACGCCAAGAGAAGCAAGTGTTCCGCGCAGCGTTATACTTTTATTTTTGAGTTTAATTTTTTTATGTAAGCCTCAGCTTCATTTGTGATAACCAGTTTTAGGTTACCCATGTTTTATCATATAAACGTCAAAACGTTCTATATAACTATATTGAATGTGTGTTTTACCGTTCTAAGCTCTACCCAGTTTGATTCCTGTGTTGAGTAATATTCTGTGTCAGTTGCAGTGGTTGTGCTTTTGATAGAAACTGTTTTGTCGCGAACGTGTTCCAATTTGGGATTTCACCACGAGCGGGTTAAAGGAAGTTTATAGTCAAGTGAGTTTTCACGAATTTATTAAACATGGTTCGATATGTGAATGTTACGGTTCCATTTAACATGATCCAAAACATGATGAATATTTAATGGTTTTCGTAATCACATTTTTGCTCGTATTTCTTAACATTATCTACGCGTAATTTATTACAAGATACGTATTCATTTTCACCTTAAATAAACATCCGAATTAAACATATTATTGTCGTTTGATTATTCTATAATTGAACAGTTTAATAACTATTACTATTACTAATGCGTTTATGTAATAAATTATATGTACGTATTTTATATTGCGCAAAATAACGTGTGATTCGATGCATTGTTGAGTATCAACTGTGCCGTTCCTATTGCTCTCCGCGATCCGAGGTGGCAGTGACGTAGTTGCTACCCAACTCTGGTCCGCCGCTGTTATCTCGCCGTGCGCTTATCTGCCTATCTGTCGAATCAATTCAGTTGCTTAAAATTCATGTTTGTTAGTAATACGTGCATGACCTGACTGTCGTGTTTCTTTTTTATCAATATTGTCTTCATTATACATTATAATGATGTGTTCTGATTCTTTATACATTCGGTACCTTTTGATTTACTTTTAGTTGTTATAGTTAAAATGTTAATAAAAAGCGAATACAACAAACAATTTTGGGAAACATTGACAACAATGTTATCACATACAACTGTTTCGCCATTTAAATTTCTATTTATTTTAAAATCAACGAAGAAAACTCTATTTTTTGCTACATTCAATTGATTCGGATGACAACGAGCTACGATATTTCCGACACGTACAGAAGAAAGCCGGTGGTTTATTTATATCTTGACGCATCAATTTACTTTCACTCGAACCACAATAATACCTGATTTTGCAATTTGACCACACAATAACTTTACTGTGGGTCAGGTCATGGTCAACAATGTATAAAATATAATTATGGAATAACTTTAAAATGGAATACTTTTAATGTAATTAAAATAAATTTATTTTTTTATAATTTGAAATTAACTTAAATAGTAAATACATGTACAATAAAAATTATACTATCTTATATATTACATATTATAAAAAAAATGTAAAATTGAAATAAGAGTTTACTTATTAGTCTTTAGGTTCAACGTTATAACACGGTAAATCGAAGTGTAGTATTAAGAAGTTTTACTAAAGCAAATACTACAGATATAACCAAATCTCCGTTTAAAACTTGTAGTAGGAGCATCTGTTTTCGTTGTATGTTTTGTTACTTATAAACATATTGATGTATTGATTGATATTTATAGTTTCCAGAAAATTTAACAGAGTTTGGTGGATCATTATGTTACGGGATACTGATACTGATAATGTTATTAGGTTTACATTTTCAACATCTGTTTGGAGAACGTTGTGGTTCACGTAAAAACTATTTAATCTTGTTATCTTACGACATATATATTTATAACTTATATGTTGCATGAGTACTATAGTATGCTGTAATGTACGCTGGGCTATCAATTTAAAATGCTATTTATAATTTTCGATTCACGAGCTAAATCAAACTTTTAAAATATGTCTTAAAAAGTGAGCTCGAATTCTTCATTTATAGTGATATATGTATATGGTCCAGAGATCTATAAGTTAGTAGGACCTTCGTTCTTCAACTCTAAAATCACAACGCTAAGCCTTTTTCTGGGTAGCACAGATCAACGCTGCTGTGTTTTGATTTGGCTGTGCCAAGGAAGAAATTTACAATGCTTTCCAACTTAGACCTCGGGAGGAACAATGCCTCTGTGGGCAACTAAAGATATCTGTAATCAAGTGTTTCTTAGTAGGTACTCATATACTATTAAAATTACAAGATTCTGATCTCTGCCTGTATATTATTGTATATTATTATGCACGTAATGTTATATATTCAAAATCACTAACATCGAATTAACTCTTACTTTCATTTATTATCAGGGATGTAATTCACGGATGTAATTACTGTTACTTGTAATTTATGGCGAGCAACATATATGATATTATTGTCATTGCCTACTTTATAATTCAAGATTAATGCTTAAAATTGGTATTCAAAGACTGCATAATATCTGCATGTGGTTAACATGGATCAGATATTTTGCCTGGCAATGTATTTGGGTTTTTCCTGTTCAGTACGTAGATTTGCTTAGCTGCCAAGTTGTCTTAAAACCTTTGTTCGACAGATTAATCACTGCTTATCTTCAAATCTACTATATACACGAATCTTTTGTATATTGTAGCGAATCTGCCGAGTTATGGACCTGTCCAATTCAGAACCTGTTCTGCACCGAACGAAGGTCTGCCACGTGTTTAATTTTGCAGTTTTTGTCGTTAGTTTTATGAAGTTATTGATGAAAGTGTTGGGTCTCCATGGTATTAGTGGCAATACGTCATTGCCGCGTAAAACGAATGCAGTGAAAGTGGCGACGCGAACCGCGACCTGCGCGGGCGCAACGCTACGTTGTGTCGCAAGTCGCAGCCGTCCGTGGGACTCTAGAAATCTTCATGGAAAATTCCATTTTGAGCGCTTGTTGAGATGTTTTGTTCCGCTTTGCTGTTGTAACCGCGGGTTTCGACGTTGTATTGCTTATTGTTAACTGCATTTCCTGATAATGCCAAGTTCTGTTATAATAATTAAATAATATAATAAGTGTTAATATGCCCTGTGGTTGTACTTTTCTTTATATTAAATGAGTATGTTGTTGTTAACTTTTTGGAAAATGTTCTTTTGAATTGACTTTATGCATTAATTATCTGAATGTAAGATAAATTCTCTCTGTTGATCGGTATTTTATACCAATCAGTCCAATAGTAATATTGTCGTTTATAAAGCAATTAACGCTGGCAGTCAGTAATTGACGATCGTCATTAGCACATGTATGACACGTGACCGATTGAACCACATAAAATTATACCTAATCTACAGAATAAAGTCAATTATTTTTATTGCGTAATATATGCGCTATAAACTATTTCCCTTGCGAATAAAAATAATAAAAAGTATGTATAATTTCAAAGAAGTCTTTTAGTTGTACGTGATTAATTTTAAGTGGGTTTCGTAATTAATTTTGTCGTTAATGTATTACATATTATATCTATAGTAATAATAATGAGTAGTACAAAATGGTAAATGACGAAATCTATGAAATATTATTATTTTCGTTATGATTCTCGGAATACGCATTAACAATATAACGCTGAAATAGACAGACGACATTATCTGTAAGATTAATTATTAGTTTAGTTAATTATACAAGTATGAATGAACGTAGCACCTGCCTCACGTTATATAAGTTTGCTCGTTAGTTGCCATCGCGTTATATTTGACCATTATTAGGTCAAGCTCAAGGTAAGACATATTTTACATATCACTAATGTATTAATCTCATTACTGTGTGATAAGAAAATACTTAGTAGTATGGAAACATTGGTATGAACCGCATTTATTTTAAAATTAACAGTAAAGTATAGGTCAGATTCGTGTAAGCAATGTTTAGTTTCCCATTGATGTTTTCAATATTTTTATTGTCTACGATCATCCATTTTCTTTGAATGAAACAGATGATTCAGTGTTTGGCGTGCGTTCATCTTAGAATTGTTGGGTTGCACGGCTCGCTGGCAAGCGAATGATTGGCGACTATGATTTTTATAGCAACTGTGAAAGGGATATTTTGTGGCTTGTAATAAATCAATCATTTGCATACAAGCGAAAAATGATGTCTGTGAAATGAAAGAACTTCGAACTGTCGTCACGTGGGAACGTCTTTCGCTATGGATCATGACCAGCATGGAGCATCTTAGTTTCAAACATCTATTTACTTTAAGTAAAAATATTCGTTTACAATGTTACTTAAATTGATTATTTTCATATGACTCTTCAGTTAATAAATTTTTACTCAAGTTTGAAAATTTCGGTTACATTCGTCATGGTCTAAGAGGCAAAAGATATGGAATCATCTAACTCCTGTGTTAGATCTGTAAAGTTCAAGGTCAGTCTTTGTATGACATTATATCATACTGTTATCATACACTTAAGTCATGTCATACTTTTTGACAATATTGTGTTTATTATATTAATTTACTAGCTGCTGTCCGCGACCTCGTTCATGTGGGTTAATTGTATCTTGTATTTTTAAATAATCTAATATGGACTTGTTAAATTACTTGTTAGATTACTTTTATGTACTTAATTTTTCATATGATAAGGTAATTTGATTTGATGAAACTACTGCAATATGTCATGTATAAAGTATAAGATTTATTAATTTCACATTCATATTAAAACTACACGCTCGTTACTAAATTAGAATCGTTATACCAAGAAACTTGGTCATGCCAAATAAATGGAAATCCCGTAATCTTATCTTGAGATATGCATAATATTTTGGAATGTTGTATGGAGGTGAGGTGAGATTTTGGTAAACAAAATATATAATATAATTTACTGTAAGACACTCCTTTTAGTGTACGTGATCATTAATGTTTATAAACATGGCACCGTGCGGTCATGCTTCGTATCTACTCATGTACGCAATATGAGCTTGAAAGGCACCTAATGTTAACATACGATTTTAAAATAATATCACCGCGGAATTTATACATTTAACTACATAACGGGTCCTCACGATTTACGCTTTTTATTACAATTTACGCCGATATTTCAAACCAGTTTCATGGGTCGTGGTGACGGCTGAACTGTGGCCTAACGTTAAATAGTCACTACAGTCCTGTGATATTAACATCAAATTGCAATTATAACTGAAACGCTAAGTTTGCATGTAAATTCAATGTCATTCCCCGATGTAAGATAGTCGGTTCGCTTGTTTGAGTATCCGCCATTCACACACACTTTTCAAACCGAAACAACACGTACTTCACAGTTGATTATAAGGTAGTCGTTGTAATACCCCAGTCGAATCACCTTTAAAATATATAAATAATCAGTATTTTGCCTCCTACATTGTCTAAATTAAACTTTAAGCGGATAATTAACATACGCAAATAATCGTTGAACCTTTACCTAAATGGAACCAGTTTTAATTTATGCTACAACCTCGTTACAAGCTAATTTTTATTAATAGTTGTTAACTTGTTTCATTTTTTTTACGATCCGCGTAGCATTACATTACTGTACAGGCACGTGCTTGCTATACGGTTTCATATTCAATACCCAGTCAGTCAGTATACCTGATTATTTGTTTAGGATCTGGGTGTTAGTGGCTCATTGTCTTATGTGTCTATAATATTTAAAACAGCGACTCCTGTAGCTACACGTGTGAGAAATTGTAACTAATAAGTGCACAATAATAAAGATATTTATTATTTAATTTCATCATGTTGTCGCACGTAATAACATGATTTATATCTGTTTTCCTAAACGTTAATTTCATTATTTTTCCTCGCAAGTTTAACGCATCCAAATTTTTTGATAAGTGTATCAATGTTGTGAAATTCACGAGTTTTCGTCAGTTGATCTATTATAACATTTCGGGGAACAAATTGAGTCAGGAGCGAGCATGCCGTGTGTACAGCCGTGGCCGCTCCCGACCTACTAACCTGATGTTAACCTAAATTCGCTACACAGCACTCTTACCTAAGATATACTCGCACTCTATTATTGACATGACATTGATCTTATTCAATTCGTGTTGATCATAAACATTGATTAATTTACGTACTTAAGATGTAATATTTCTGAAATATTTATTTTGCAAAAAAAAAAATACAATTCTGTGACGGAGTCTCTCCAGTCGATCGGTCCCAAAAATACAGGATTGGAATTTAAAAAAATATTGTTTGCAATTTTTATTATTTTACCAAACGTCTTAACGTGTGTGTATGTATGTTCACGCGTGTCATGTCAATTGTGATAGCGGGGATGTATGTGTGTGTGAATTATGTCGTGACTCGTGTAGATTATACTTTGTTTAGATTTAATTCTAACGTCCGCGTTTCTATAAATTACGACGTAGTCGTGTGTAACAGATTGTAAATATAAAATTTAAATTAAATCACATACGCTCATAAATAATCTCTCTATAGCTTTATTTATTAATTAATTATTAATAATATAATTAAAGTATAATTAGTCCTGAAAACCCCTTTTATGTTCTTAGTAATTACTTATTAAGTAAATTAATACATTTTCGAATTAAAGTGTCGTGGATAATTAAGGTTATGGTCATTTATTATTTTTAAACGTAGTCAGTGTTTTATTGACTTTCAAATCGATCATTTATTTTATATTAGCATTAGTAATCACACGTTTGTACCACGTTTGTACCTATTCTTAGTACGGTTACGTATTATACGATATAGGTACTTAAATTATGATGAGACGTATTATTGTAGGTATCCATGAATAAAAATAATAAAGTAAAATTTGCAAATTTAAAATAAAGTTATATTCCTAGCTCCATCAAAGATAATATGTTAAACGACTCAAAATTCCTGTTTTATTATTTGATTTAGCGCCAAGACATTTTTGAGTGTGTCAAATGATTAATTTATTAAAATAACTGAGTTTTTATGATATCACTCAAAATCACGTTCACTTCTTGGCAGTAATGTTTTATATCTTATGCTTGAGGTTTTTTGTATGTTTTTATTTTTCTAGTAACATTAATTTACCAGGTTGCACAAAAGATTCAAGGCTGCAGCTCGTAATAGGATAACATACTTTCAATATTTACTGAAGATAGATCAATATTTAAGAACACAATATTTCTTCTTCGCACGTATCGATACGCAAAATCAATTCATTATAATAATTTTGGGATTCATTTCAGTGACGGAAATTTGAACGAAGCGAACCTTATATGTTTTCTGATATTATGTTATAGATAGAATCACAAAATTTCTTCATGACGTTTATGATTTGTTAATAACTTAAAAGTCAGATTAAATGTTTTATTTTTAATGAATAAGAGCATTTCAATATTTGGGCAATGATCAATATGTGTTTATATATTTCCATAAATCCGATTTTAAATATGATAAGTTCTTTATAACAACATACTGAGATGTACACATTAATGAAATATGTATTTTCATAATCCTTTTTTAGTATTTAGCTGTTTTATATACGAATAATACTATACAAACTACAATTGAACAAATTTACTGAGCTAAGATGTGCGTTATCTGTCAATCAGTTTTAGAAAATCGTTAAATAGATAATCTGAGAAAATAGATAATTATTGTGCTCAGTTATGACGTTAACGATTTTTACAAGAAGAAATGCAATTTGGCTGTCGTCTTTTTTCAGTATTCAAGGCTAAAAATACTGTAGTCACGTCTTTTTTAAAGAAACCGTATGTTTTTTTCATTGTTACACTGCTACTACGTGTGAATACGAAAGGCGATGGCACACCTCCCATTATCTTTGCCAAGAAGATCGTCTCTTTCTGTGACAACAACATCCGGACCACCACAATGGTTAGACGGATGAATACCTATAGATTACTATTGTACCTATAGAGACGTCGATACACCTATATAAATGCGATATTTTAATTAAAATATTTACGTAAAGGACTCACCTAAAACAGTTTTCCATTATACGTTTACGTATATAATATTGCTGTGTTGTTGCTTATTTTACCTTCATCATTTTGAGAAATAAGCATTGTATTTTATAGATCCATCCATCCATAAACTATATCTTAATTGGTTTACTATCGTGTACGTGGTTTTATAGGATTATAGAAATACACGTGTAGCTGAAGAGTTCTTTCAACAGTGCTTCATATAACCTCATACACGCGAAAGATTTTCAATTGTGCACTACTATTGCACTTGTTATAATTTCCTTTAAGTGTACTAACAAGCGCGGACTCCTCAATTGGGCTTAAGTGGTTTTAATCTATAGCTATAATTATTATAATATTGACGACACCAGTATCCCAATGGAGAATGTACAGTTTAAATCCTTTGTTCTCTTATCTGCGTTCAATTTATTGTTCTGCGCCTCTATTTGTTTGAACACTTGTATAGTTGTAGGTACCGATTCATACTGGCGCATCGTGCGTAAATAAATATTTACATACATTTGTGTAATTGTGTATATTTCATGTATCATAAAATTTGAATTCATTTGATCCTTGTTTGTCCTTTAGAACTATTATATAACTATAGCTATATGATATATCATATCAATTAAATTTGATTTCATTTGATCCTTGTTTGTCCTTTAGAACTATTATATAACTATAGCTATATGATATATCATATCAATTAAATATAATTAGTTCATTCCGTGAATGCTCTCCTTTAGATTATTATTATTAGAGGAACATAAGTTATTCTATGTTAATTGTCTTACATAATTTATCATTTAAATGTGTCTTCTAGTTAGTCATAAGAAGTTGGTGATAAGTTTAATTGTACGCCTATGTCGAAACGTCACACAGGCCGTCCTCTCGGAACCGGTTCGGCCTGGCTCTCCAACATTCGTGACCTCATTATCATTAATTTTCAAACATTTGCTCGCAGTAAAATATCAACATTATTCTGTCATTTTGCTATTATTTGTTTGTAGGTGTCAAATCAACTAATGTTTTTGGACTGTGTTTATGGCTCATTCTTATCAATGGTTGCAAGGCCTTCTGGATAATGCGGTACACATTTTAGTAAATATGTGCATGTAAATTGATTTTGATACGCACTTCTGCAAATTTTTTTAGTAGGACAGGGATGCCTATAATATGCAACGATATAAATCTGTTGATCAACATTGTCATGGGGTTTTATATGTTTTACTGCCAAGTTATTATTACGAATATTATTTACAGCTTGTTGCAGCGTATTATTTTTGTTTGCTCTATTCTCGTTGTTCCCCGTTTTGACGGTGGCTGTCGTGTTGACTTTTGGTTTGTTGAAATGGCAGCGCACGATACGTGGAGGCGGAGCTTGCGCGTCACATAAATAAATCTCAACGGCGTGGATTCATTCGCAACTTCGCTTCTAATTTGGTGACGCTACATTTCGCCTGTGAACGTTGGTGGTGCGACGCAACTGTGTCTACGCGACGTTTTCGCATATTATGTCAAGGAGTTCGGCGCGTCTTGTATACGTCATAACAATTCTTAAGAATGAACATTTTTTTTAAAAGATAACTTACAATAAAATTAAAGTATTGTTTTGTTAATAGGAAAGGTTTCTATTGGATTTACACAGTTTACTTATTGTTTTTGTACGTATATCCCGAATTATATGTATCTTAATTAGTTTTTTATTGCATTTTGTTTTAATATAATATAATTTTCAATTGTAAATTGGGTACGTAGGTCTCATGTTGGCTATAAATTTAATACTAAAATTATATTGTGTTGAGGTCGCAACAAAGACTTGTCTTGATTGTTCCTCAAGGAGGGCGGCCTAACCGCGCAGACGTGATCGCCGCGGGCGAAAACAAAAGTGCGCTTTTTGTAATCGGTGGCCGGTCGATTAATGTCTGGTGGAGTGCGGCGGTCACCAGCCCGAGTGCCGGCCCGGTTCCCTGACCCGCCAATACGAACGACCGGCGAACTGAGCAGAACTAGTTCCGTGCAATCCGTGCGACTTCAACCCTTTTTGTACCGCTTTGACGACTTAAACGTTCGCTTTGTTTTGTCGTCTCGTGCTCTTGAACTCCGTGTTTATCGATTTATGCCTACGACTGATAACAATCGCAGCTTGGTAGAGGTTCACTGCCTTTTATCGTATCAAATTATCTACATTGTAAGTGAGCGGACAGTTAAATAATTTTATTGGATTTATTGATCGTGCAAGCTTCTCGCAATATTGCATCAGCTTCCCACTGTACTGTTGATCATTGTCTTTTATTGGTTATATCGTTATCTTTATGTCCTTAAAATATAAGGAACAAAAAACTTATTGTCTACGTTGAATGTTCTAATATGATCTATATTATATATAATTTTATCTGCAAATCCATGGTAAATAATTATAGTTCGTATGATATTTTATATCCATTTGTATATAACAAATGTGAGAAAAGTCCATTTACATTTATATATTTATATGACATGAAAAACAGTGAAGTGAAAAATAAAATATGTTTTGACCTTTTTGAAGTTTCTTAGGAAGATCAACATGTCATCACCAAGCATAATCTAACTCTAACGCATATGAAACGCGTTAAGTAATAAAGAAAAGCATTTATCAAAAATGCTTCTTTGTCCTTCAACAATTGGTCGAATTTCGGTCATAAACGAAACTGGTATCTATTAAAATTTTACAGAAATGGAAATACAATCTACATTCGGGGCAGCAACGTTGTTTATTTTTCAATACCATACTGTGGGTGGATGTGGAGGTTAAGAAATTGAAAATGCTCTGTTTGGCGCCTCATAACATCCACATTATCTTGTTGCGCAATAAAATATGTCTAGAATATGTTTTTCTGACAAATGGTTTTAATCTTTTTGCTTCTCAACGAATCATTCGTTATTTTTAGCTTTAATAATCAATGACGAGGTAAACATTCAAAGCAAAACACTTTTCTTTTTTTTAACTCATTTCCGTCTTCAGTTTTTCCAATACTTTGCCGCATTTTCAATATTTATATGTAGAGACATTTTAAGTTGTTTTCGGGGTTATTAAAAAGTCACTTAGTGTACGTTTATATAGTTGGAAACTATTGTAAAATATATATTTAGTTGTATCCAAGTCAGCAGTTTTGAAGACAAAAATAAGGATCCAGATCAACACACTTGGATTTTTTTTATTTAATGATGTTAAGGAACTTTTTATCCGACTCGACGAAATCCAAAAGTGGGTTACGTATTTGACCTGTATGCATGTAAATTTTTGTCCCCTCGTAAACTGTAAATAATAAAAGGATGAATGTATTTCAATAAATCATATGTCGTTACATTACGTTGTGACGGCGCGAATACCCCAGAATTAAAATTCAACATGTCCAAGTGACTGATTTGTAAAACCATTATTCAAAATTTTTACTTTCTTTCAAAAGTCACTCAAGGGGATATTAAAATTACGAACTTATAAAGTCGAGAACAGGCAAACAAAAATATACTCGATATGTTCAAAAGTTATTTAATGTCAGGATAAAAATTACGTTTAAAATTAATTTATGTAGCCAGATTCTTGCCGTTCTTTAAATTTGATTCGTGTTGTTCGAACACATCCGTTATTTTCTAGAATTATATAAAAGCAAAATGTCTATTTTTTTAACGTGATAAGCGCTGATTTAATCTTCCTCAAGTTTTGAGACACAGTGCCCTTCCCCCTGGTCTTATAGGCTATGCATTATCACTTATACTCGTATACCTTGGTACTAAGAAATTTAAAAGTTTTTTTCACAAATTACGTATTAATATACTATTCATAGCAGACGCCTAAGCTTATGTTTCGCGGACAAAACAGCAGGTTAACTCTAGTAACATGTAATATTGCTATTGTTCCAGGTGGACAGCGGTGGCGGTGGCTCGGCCGAAGTGATGGTGTACTCTCTCGGCTGGGGTATGGGCGAGCCGGAGCGGCGAGGCGTGGAGCGCAAGCGCGCCCAGCCGCCCGCCGCCGCGCACACGCTCTCGCCCGACGACGGCCACGAGGTGGACGTATTGCCGCTACACAATCAGGTATAACCTTAGTAGATGAAAAAAATTGGTAGTCGTAGAACGCTCGACAATGTTATATTTCAAAATTGATTAAAAAAATATATGTATAAAGAAAACCAACAGTTAAATATTTAATAAAATAAACCAAAAAAAAACAATTAATATATTTTTTATATTCCTGTTCAGATATATAGACATTATAAATCAAATAAAGTGCAGGCAGAGAGGGCGGGTAGGAAACATCTGAGTGAAAAGATGAAATTTTGCCCTTTTGCTATCAGGTCACATGAGTCGGTGCTACGCCCAAGTCACGTCAGTAAACGTTTGTCTTAAACTTTACAGCAAAGTGAAAACAAAAATAAATATTAAACATTCAGTAAATTACACATAATAAAACAAATTACCATAAACTTAATTATTGTACATGTACAATTTCGATAAATAATGTTAAGAAGGTAATTAATTAAAATCGTCCCGGAAAAATATATAAAAAATACTATTGCATTATAATTTTTATGCATTTCCAATACTCAAAACGATATTTTTACATTTGGTCTGTTTTTTATTACCAAAGGATTGGCGGGACGTCATTGTCACTTATTTTTCATTTTGTTGCTCTTTTAGGCGGGCAAATTTAGATGGGTATACAATCGCTACTTTAATTTTCATAAGATTATTTGACCACACTAACAGCGCAATCTAAAGAGATACGTGAAACTACCAATTAACTCTGTACAACCTGAATACAGGTCCCCCAATACTCAGTGCGGTGGGTATCCCTTTGTAGCGCTTGGCCTGTCTAGACGTCTTTGTAAAACCGCTTTATGATTGTTAATCGTGTGTCCTGCGATACCAGTTTCGAATGACCCCTTAAACGCACTATCAAATATAATAATACCGGTAAATATGCGATTTTCATTCGTGGTAACAAAAAATAATACCTCTTACGTAGATGTAATGACTTGTGAAAATAAACTCAACGCACCTTTAACTTTTGTTATTATGTTAAGAAATATACGGCCTTGAGTTTTCTTTCACGCCAGATGTTTTTGTTCTATTTTTGTTCTTGTTTGGTTTTGGTTTCGCGTTTTAGTGTCTTGATAACTGTTTTATTGTTACCAGCTATTAATTTTGTAAATCGTCTATTATGGACCCATTTATAATCTATAGGTTCCGATATTTTCAGTAATGATATCAACACAGAAACATGTCCTGCTAAATGTTTATAATATTTAATATAGTCATTAGTTGTCATCAAAGGTGGTAGAGCCGTTAGAGTTCGCCTGGGGCGGCATCACCGCCACCAACATTTTGTCACGCCGGGAATTGAACCCGAAACTCTCTACGTATCACACCGGTTTGATAACACTTACGCTACGTG
>DWON01006134.1:0-14167 GCA_018251015.1 Phocides pigmalion okeechobee
GATCCTGTTGTGTATTGCGCGGCGTAACGCCCTTGCGGCTTGTATACATCTGTCTTGTCTGTCTGTACGTACAAATCTGTATGGACACCGAGCGAACAAAAGTATTTTGTTTACGTCAGCGCTACAAGACTGGGGGCGGAAATTACGTCTGTGTATTCGTAAATGATACACAGATGCTAAAAAATATATTTTAGTTAATTGTCTGCACATCTTCAGTCTAGAGAAATTATCTCCAGTTTAATGCCGCCTCCCGCAACGCAGACCCATCTAATATATGAGCGCCGCAATTAGTGTTAATAAAGATTTAGTGTACAAAAATATTAACAAGTCTTACGGCGATGATTACGGTTTTAAATCACCAGACCGTCTGCCTTTTCGTTTCGCTAATTTGTAAAAATTACTCAATAATGACTTATTATGAAAAAAGACAACTAAAACCAATTAAGTTAAAATTTTGTTGAGTGCAACATTAAACAACGTTTTAATAATTAATAATTGGTATTTTATGATGATTGAGTTGATCTTGGATGCAATTTTAATTGATTGACCTTGTCGAAATGTTGATGCATCGTATTAATTTATTAGATTGAGATCAGTACAAATATACTGCAGCTCAAAGAAGTTTTTCGTGTTAATAGTTCCGTGTTTTCGGCTGCAAAAAGCATGCAAGCTTAAGCTTAAGCTTTTAAGCTTTTCTAATTTTCTGATTAGCTTGTATGACCTTAAAAAGAATAAGTCAAATCATTTGAGGTTTTTTTATTACAAACTTACATGTAACTTCTTTATATAGCTTGGGTTGCAATTAATATAATAAAGCGAGTATCATTTTATTTGATGGAAGTTATTTCAATTTAAGGCAAAATCTTAAAATAGAAGACGCACACGGAACTAGTCACGAATAATAGCCACAAAATAACAAATTCACGACAATACGTGGCTCAAAATGTATATCTTAGTTTGCATCTTTAATGATATCCGTTAAATTGGTATCAAATACAAGTGTTACTCTTGTTCGCGCATTTTTCTCGCACAAAGTCGATATTACAATGCATTCCAGATAACAGACAACATTATTACGTGTATATTTCAAAGAAATCTATTAAAGGAATCACATAATTGTATACATGTTTATTTTGTTTCACTCAAGAGTGAAATGTTCAAAATTGCTTTCTTTGTGCTCATTTACGCTACTTAAAGAACCTATTTACAATATTTCCAGATTCTAGCTTGCTTCAGCTCTTTTGGCGCTATGTTAATTTTCGGGTTGATCCCCTTTCTCTTTTATACATGTTCATATAAATACATAGATAAGTTTATTTCACTTTACCCAAAAAACATCGAATACTTTCGGAATTCTTATTGTTCTAATAGTTCTCACCTACTTCGTTATATAACTTATTGAATTTTAAATAAGAATAAATAAAATAGAATACCTATTTATATATTGCTTAAGGAAATCAAGCCATCAACACTTATGTATGAACAGATTTTAACAATAAAGGCATACACATATACACGTAAAAAAGACAATTATTCATTTCTTTACATCTAACTATACTTATAAAGATTGCCTAACATCATGTGTAGTGTCTATAACCCACACATTTTATGTACATGGGTGAGTGAGTGTGTCAACGTGGGTGATACTTAATTATTTTGATCATACTTTCAATTATTTTCTATCTAAACATCGGTCTAGTTAAATAGTAGTCATTAGTATTGGTGTAAGTTGTGATTTCTCGGCGGTTTTTTCCCTTGGTCAACCTTAGCGCCGATGAACCGATTTTATATTTTAACCTTATAATAAAAAAAGTCATTATGCCATCATAATATATTATTTTTTACTGTTTTAAAGCGTTAATCGAATCTAATTATGTAGTGAAGTTTGTTAGAAATACGTAGGTTACTTACTTACCTTGTATGTGCGGGAGAAACCAGTCACGACTTTTATAAAGATAGAAACATGTTATTATAATCAATAATATATGCCCCAACAACGTAATGAGCAAGAAATCAATAAAGTAATTACTTATCAATATAAATGTACTTCGAGCACGTCTTAATAAATAATTACATATTTACATATATAGCCATTACACTATACAATCTAGGATTCCGTGTGCCGTGGCGCCATTGATACACAGAACACCCAGACCCAAAACCAAGTCTAAATTTATCGTATGAGTGTCCCGGTGGGAATAGAACTCCGAACTCTTTGCGTAGCAGACCGATATGGTGATCGTTGCGCTCGCGGCTCTTCATACCATGGGTATAAATAAGTGTAATAAAGAGGTTGCCACTTTATTTATAAGAGATTTTTTCACAAAATTAAGAAAACTATATTACTACTAAAAAGTTTGGAAAAGAACACATATTTCGTTCCTAAATATACAACAGTGCACGTCTTTTTTTTTTTTTATTTAACTACTTATGAAATAATTCCCCATGTTGCGATGCGGGTGCATGCCAGTCACAGATAACATAAAAAAGCGACAGTTAAATTAGTCAAAAAATATAGAATATTTCGTACTTATTATTACATATATTATGTTTTGTAATTTGGTACAGTCGACTAAAATGCGATAAATTGACTAAAGTACGATACTATAGTAGCTTAAAGTAGTAGGTACGGATGGCAAGTCTAAACAAAGAATGCATTATATCAATATGTATGTATGTCACAATGATTCTCACTTTCATTTAATTTCACTTTCTCTTCCCTTGTTGAACTTTTATATTAAAGAATCATACATCACTTTTCCATATTGCTTTTACATTTTCAAAAATATATTAGGAAACTAAGAAAATTATTTTATTATATACTTTTCTTTATATGAGAAGAGTAGCAGATAACCGTGAAGAGCAACTGAAGTTACGTGGTCACAGTAGCCCACAACCAACTTCAAACAGGAAGTTATATTCAAACTTAATACAAATTCAAATATTTTATGTTATAGTGTACCCCGCACTTAATGAACGTCAAGGGTACAATGTAAAATCAGTACATCGGCTTTGAACGCCCTGTTGACAAACATTCACCGGGACAAAGAACAGGCAAAAAAAAATTGTAATCTTTTAAAAAAGTTATATAGTATTTGAGGTTTCACATAAATATAAATGCGTCGCTATTCCTAAGGGTTCAAATGGTAGCGTCGTTTCCAAGTGTGGCCTGCAACCGGACCTTTTACCCGAAACACGAATAAATAATTTTACATACATACTCATATTTAAATCATTTCATTATTTACATATCAGTTACTGCCTAACAAATAGTAAAAAACAGGTGTAAATATACATATATAAAAATACTAATTATTATTAAACTTCCGTACATCAGCTACTATTTTTTATTATAATCGACATCAATCAACTTAAATTTAATATATTCAAAAATCTCGACTTAAAACTCGGGTAACAAAAATATATAGCTTACTTCAAGTTTTTATTAAATATTGTGTAAGTGTATAAAATTGCATCATAAATAAATTATATGTATCATTTCACCAAAAAATGCTGCAATTCTTATGCAAAAGTGCTGTTGTTGCATTACGAATATACAAAGTACCTATTACTTAAATAAATATTATGTCTAAAATAAACAAAACTTACCTTAAAAATAATAACAATTCCTTTTCCTTAACCATTTTTAATTTTTAAAACTTTTACTTTCATAAATCAAGTACCCTTATTAGAGTTTATTCTTTTACATCCAACTAAAATAGATTTGCTCTGAACTAATTTTGAAAATAGATTATTACGAGTTAAAAATTATAGTTTAATTAGTAAATATGTGTTGGTAAAATGGTTTAAAAAATTTAAAAGTTTTATCACTCATTATCAGAACGATCGATATATAGAAATCAATTATAAAAGAGAGATTGAGGAAAAAGACAAACTGGATAGTAAACACTGAAATAGAAATATCAGTCTGGCGCTGAGTTCATGCGGTCATAGCATTTCCAGATACGTTGGGTTGCCCGATGCAGATTAAAAAACATACCACATATGAATGCTTAGTAAAAAGTAAAGAAAAAGTGAGTTAAACAATTTGGAATGTACTTCAATGAAGATGTACTGATATGAAACAGTTCATTCTTTGATCTATATTAAAAAAAATACTATGTTATAGGTATAAATTTCATTATTATTGATCACATGGGATATGATGGGAGTTTAAAATAATCAAGACAATACTAAAATAAGGTCATACCTTCTTATGTACCTTAATAGGATTGTTTCTTGCAGAATTTTTACGAGATCGGACATATTGCGCTTATTATACTTATTACGCACTGTTTATATACTGTTTCTCATATTACCTACATTAAAAAAATATTCTTAAATCTTTCACCTAGAGCTGGTTACAGAAAGCAACTGCAAGAAATATAACGTAGACGTTCCATCTCAGATTTTGGATTTAATTATAAATCACGGTTGCAAATTGTTCAAAAGAAGGGAATTACAAGAATATATAGCTTAGGTTTAATTTAAACTTGTAATGCTTGCTATACAATAACAATTTAAAGTGTTAAAATAGTAAATATCCAGAAAAAATAATATTATTTCTACTAATATAAAATTACCAGTTTAGTGCAATTCTAACGCGGCAACATTTATTTAATATTCATATCAATGATCATATTGTAACGTCACAAAAGTGCTGGTAGTGAATTCTCGTATTCACTTATGTATGACTGTGACCTGCATTTTATACACAAATACAATTTAAAATTAAGATATTTTTATAATGAAAGAGTAAGAAACGAGCATGCAGGCCATCTGATGTTAAGTGGTCATTGCAGCCCATGGACAACCACGTCCAATCTCAAACAGAACAGAAGTTCTATTTAAGGGTGGACGTGGATGCGTTCCTACTTTTGAGGACTAAGATGGTCGCCTCCAATAACGTGTATCTACTACCCTGTTAATTCTGTGATGATATTTAAAATTCTTTTCGTTTTTAAAGTCGGTTTGAACTTATTCCAAATTCATGTAGGTTCTCAACATATTCATTCAATCTATGTCTGTGATCGCGTGGTTACTTGATCGACTTTTGATTTCAAATGCAAGATACATACATGCAAGTGAAATTATTAGACTCATCAATGAGCTGTGATTGAGATAAGATATAAAATATACGACAATAAAAACAAATGTAAACTATGTCTGTAAAGATTATAAAACAAAGTCGCCGTTGCGATCTGTCTGTTCGTGATAAACTTAAAAAGTATGGACGGTTTTTCTCACGGTATTCAACAACAGGCTTTCCTTCTTCCTAAGGAAGGTTTTAGTGCATACTAAGATAAGTTTTTTTGTAAATTGGACGAGAAAATTAATAATCACTGGATGCATGTCTGCGTAGGTTGTTTCACGATTTTAGAATTATGTAAAATAAATGCCGACGAAGTTGCTGCCTTGTTTTTATTTGATAGAGCCATCATTTTTTATGTGATGTCACGCCTTTTTTGTGAGAACGATCATGGGAACCACCTGATATTAAGTAGTTGCAGCCCATAGACATCTAGGTATAACCATAAACACAACCGAAATCCTATCTGGGCTCGATCGTAGATACGTTGCATCTCCTGAGGACTAAGATAGCCGTCTCGCTCCTACCGAAACATAAGTAATGCTTTACAGCGGATTATGAGGGCGGCGGTGGAATCCCCGGTCGAACTATAGTTCTCCCACCTATAAATATATTATATTTCTAAATAATCAACTCTCATTATTGCTAATTATATTCATAACTTCTCTAATCTCTGGTTTTTCATAGTTTTTGACCAACGGTAGTTAATTTTAATAATCCGTACCGTCACGCTTGTAATTAAAATTTACTATCATTATCATAGTTTAAACTTTATGTCTAGCTTAAAAAACTTTATCTGCTAATTATCTTAAATTAACTATTTTAATTTAAATCCCTCGTGATACTTATGTGTTTGGATTTTTAGAGTTTTCCAAATCTTCATAGTCATCTAGGGTTTTTTCTTAGAGAATGTTAGAAGGCATCAAGTTCGTCCTTTCAATCCCGAGACAAAAGAAAAGAAAAAATAATTAATAAATAAGAGGAGTGTTCTAGTTTACAATTTCTCGTGATATTCTCGTCAAAATTAGGTGCCGTTGCCGTTTTCTTAATAAAAAAAACATTTTCACGGTTCTCGGTTGAGATTGAGCTTTGAAAATGGTATTAAATATGATGAAAATATTAACCATACTATGAAAACAAACTTCAATTTCAGTTACGCGTATTTACAAATAAAAATAAAAGATTTCGAGAAAATGATACTTTCTGTTAAAAATTAGATTTTTTTTTATTGTGAAAGAGTAAGAAACGGGCATGCAGGCCACCTGGTGTTAGGTGGTCACTGCAGCCCAAGGACAACCACGTCCAATCTCAAATAGAACAGAAGTTCTATTTAAGTATGGACGCGGATGCGGACACTCTTGAGGACTAAGATGGTCGCCTTCAATAATGTGCATCCGGCAACCACACCTCCCCAACCGAAACACAATACATGAACATGTTGCTTTACGGCGGGTTATGAGGGTGGCGGTGGTGTCACCCCGGGCGAGCTCTAACGGCTCTACCACTTAATTCATAGACCTTCGGCTCTTAGTAATATATGTATATATATCTTTTTTTACTAAGATATATACATATATATATACGATATCTTCATTTATAATAAAGGTATTAAAGTTTCAAAAAATACGATTTTCATAAGCACTCTGCGTTGAGCGGTGCATCCGTGCCACAGAAGTAAAGTAAGCTTTGTCATGATAAATCAATAAATAACATAGATAACAGTCGCGGTTAGTAGTATGAAGGCATTAAAACGTGTTTAAGTAAATCTTAAGTAGTTTATTACTTCCTCGGGCGTCGCTTTATTGCTGTTCATGAATAAACTCTAAATTTCTCAATTGCAATTTGGGTATCGATGTACACTAATGTGCAGAGTGTAGACACTTTCTCTTACGTTCATCTCGAAATCGAATCGAAAGAAACGAAACGAAACGAAATCTCGAAACCTAAGTAACCCATGAAGATGATATTTTTGTTTTTGCCGGCTCCACTCACAAGCAAGGTGATCGTCTGAGTCCTTAGGCGTGGCAAGACATCTACGTCCGACTTCTGATAGGATGTCAGCCCTATTTAAGGTCGTATGTGGATGGTCGTAGGCAGTGACTATTCTAAATCTAGATATAGATTTTGTATGCTCCTTTCTATTCTTATCACGTAAAAATAAAATTGAAATTGCAGACGAGCGTGCAACGCTTCTGATGTAAATTCCATTTACGTCCATATTTAACCTTATGACTGAAGTTTTATCTAAGGATGTACGTATATGCGTCGCTATTCTTAAAGACTAATGGTCGCCTAAATAACTAACAACTTCATGACTCAAAGTAAAATACGAATTGCTTTACGAAGGCTTTTAAGGTGTAGGCGGTGGTTCTTCCAAAGTCGAAATAGTTCTACTACTTGTCAAATATTTGTCTCTATAGGATAATATCGATTACTAATTACCTAATTAACATGACTTTTAAACTAATACCACAGCGGAATTTATACATTTGACTATATAACGGGTACTCACGATTGATGCTTTGTGTGACCACTGTGACCAAGAAACATGCAACTGGTTCGAAATATCGGCAATTAAAAAAGTTAATTTTGATTATTCGTTATATAGTAAAATGATTAGGATGAAGTAAATCTTTTAAAGAATTAGCGACCAATATCAGTAGAAACGTGGCTTTTCCACCTGGAAAATTTACGGATTCTGGATAATAAACATTTAGTTAAAGGTGAGAGAACTATAGTTCGAACAGGGAGCTACCATCCCCGCCCTCATAATCCGCCGTAAAGCACTACTTGTGTTTCAGTTGGAGAGGTGCGGTTGCTGGCTACACTTTGAAGCGAGGCAACCATCCTAGTCCTCAGGCGTAGCAACGCATCTATGTTCGAGCTCAGATGGATATCAATGGGTTGCGAATAGTTACACTCAGATGGTCATATAACAAAGAAAATAAAACAAAAACGAAATTTCCTTTCGGGATATTTTACTCACATATGGTCAAGTTCACAAATTTCATTCACCATTTAGCCATCGATGCGAACATTATGTACTCACTTTCACTGCGAAAGTCCGGTTAGAGGCTGCATTGTTAGTAATTTGATTAGTGTCTCGTATGTGTTCGTCGTAGCCTAAACCTATTAAGGCTAAATTTGTTTGTTTGGTTTCAATTTTTGTTTACTTTTTTTGTTTATGTTTGTAGAGAACTTATATGTTCAAGTCGAATATTATGCCAAAAATTACGTTTTGTAATTTTGAATCGGCGTCTTAAAAAATGTATATAGTTCATAAATTATGATTTTATATATATATATTTAATATAATATATATATTTAAATTACGATAATATTTTATTATTATAAGTTATTATAATTTGGACGGGCTTGAACTCGGGGTTGCACCCCGGCTTAACTATGGTAGCCCTCGCCCACTATTAAGTGGGGAGGATCGGGATAATCACTCCGGCATGCTCAACTTCCGCTGCGTCCACCATCCACCAGCTGGTTCTGCCGACGCCGCGAGTGGTACAGCGAAATCACTTATCAAGTTAATAAAGTATTGAGTTCTACGTTTACTGTTTATTATATACGTGATTTGCATTTAAGTGATAGCTTTAATGAAAATATTTGCATCTCAACATTATCATAAATAAAGAGGTAGGTAACATTTAAAGGTTTAACGTGAAACGAATTCGTAACAAGAGAAAACCTCGCACTTTCGAAACATACCTTTCAACTTAATATGACATTCTATAACCTACGCATGTTCGACATATATGTTATATTGTACCTTATTCCAAAGATGGTAAGCGTGGGAAAATCGTAAAAGCCCAGATCAGCGCTATCTTGAGCGGTTAAACTTAAAACCACAGCAAACACAAACGCTTTTCATGTCAAGCCATGCAACGGTTACATCGTGACACACTTAACGAAAACATAAATTACTTATAACATTAAATTATCTACTATATAAAATTAGTTAAGTAGAAATAATTAATTTTATATAGGAGTAGCATAAGTAAAAATACATTGACGATTACATATCGCTTGTCCGCAAGAATACTGTATTAACTCTAAAAACGTACTTTTTCAGGAGAAGCAATTAAAGTTTTTAACGTACTTTTTTTAGTCGAACTGTATCATTAATTCAGTTAGTGCCAATTTTTTAAAATCGAAGATTAAACAATAAAAAAGGGTTTGGATAAGAATTCACTTTTTCATCTTATTATCAGAATGTATAAAATAATCATTATTATAAAATTTCTTGATTAAATTTAAAAAAATGCGCCAATTTCAAAACACTTTCCCTGCTATTACTTGGCGCACCATGCTTGCGGATTGTACACACCTGTGTTGTACGTACAGATCTGTAAGAAATACGGGCGAACACAAGTGTAATGTTTACGTCCGCGCTACAACACTGCGGGTGGACATCCGTGTATTCATGGATGTTACACTGATGCTAAAATTATGTACAATATTTGCGTTAATTGTCAGTCACATCTCCAGTCTAGAGAAAAGAGCTCTAGCTTAGTGCCGCCTCCGACATCTTGACTAGATGTAATATATGAGCGCCACAGTCAAAGTGTTATTTAAGTGAAAAGAGTAGCAAACGAGCATGCAAACCTGATGTTAAGTCACAACCCATAGACATCAATGTACAACCACATACATGACTGAAATCCTATCTGAGCTCGAACGTAGATACGTTGCTGCTCCTGAAGACCAAAATGTTCACCTCGCTTCAAAGTGTCGCTTCAAAGCCGACAACCGCCCCTCGCCAACCGAAACATAAGTAATGCTTTACGGCTGATTATGGGGGCGGTACCTTCCCGGTCGAACTATAATTCTCCCATCTATAAAAACCATCGTTTACGGTCGTTTATGGTCGTTATGTAGAGTACCATACCAGTAGCTGATAGATTAATAATGTGGCAAAATCTGCAAACTTTGACATACACGTAAACAAGTTCCAAAGATTCAAATAGATAAACAAAGGAGCTTTTAACTAAAGCCTCCAGTTTGAAAGTTAAGTGCAAAGACGTTTCCGCCGCCATTAATGAACACCTGTTATTTGATTTTGTAGCTTAACATCCAATTACTTACGCTTAACCGTTTGTAACCCACATGGAAAATTCCTCAACTTTCACCCGGTAGACAAGTTCATGGGCAGTTTTTGTGTTCATCTTCCTATTGATTGTCGGCATGAGTTTGATGGATACACGTAATGCTTACATCACATCGCTCAAATCAATTTTAATACGATTCGCCATTAGAATTTTAGACATTAGATTATCAATTTATTTAAAACGTGGGAGAAAGTAAGGAAAGTATGGTTAGGTAATATAATTGAAGCAAATAGTTTAAAGGTGGGAGAACTATAGTTCGACCGGGGAGGTACCACCGCTGCTCTCATAATCTGCCGTAAAGCGTTACTTGTGTTTCGGTTGGAGAGGTGCGATTGCCGGTTACACTTTATAATAAAATACCACCGAGTATAAAATATGTACACTTAATCAACACGTCTAAAATTAAGCTAGCCGATTGTATTTATTTATACAAATATACTATTAGATTAAATGTAATAATTATAATGAAATAATAATATATTTTATGACTATTTATATAGTAAGGTGCATGAATAAGCTAGCAATGTTTTCATAGAAGTGACATGTAGTCTTATTTGAGAATAAAGATCTTTAAACCTTAAAACTTTGAAGCGAGGCAACCATCTTAGTCCTCAAGAGTAGCAACGTATCTACGTTCGAGCTCAGATAGGATTTCTGTCGTGTTTGTGCTTGTACGTGGATGTCTATGGGCTGCGACTATTTAACATCAGGTAGCTTGCATGCACGTTTACTACTCTTCTCACAATAAAAAAAACTCAACAGGAAAACAACATAGAGATATATTTTATATCGTTTGCAATATTACAGTGAGACACCAGTAATGATCACATATGACCTGAATATAACGGTACCCACCAACAATGGTGTTGATATACAACTTATTATTGCCTTGAAATATGGCCCTATTGTTAGCAACACAGGTGTTTAAGGGAGCAGGTGAATGCGGTTTATTAACACAGTTTTATTAGCTTGAGTTGTATGTTTGCAATGGATTCTTTGAGCATAATTGTCACCAATTTCCAGAGGTCTGATTTATTAATTTGAAACTTTGCACACGTAACAAGGACCGATGACAATAAAGGTGGTAGAGCCGATAGAGCTCGCCCGGGGCGGAACCACCGCCATCCTCATAACCCTCCGTAAAGCAACATGTTCTTCATGTATTGTGTTTCGATTGGGGAGGTGTGGTTGCTAGATACACATTATTGGAGACGACCATCTTAGTCCTCAAGAGTAGGAACGCATCCGCGTCCACCATTAAATAGAACTTCTGTTCCATTTAAGGGTTCTATTTAAGGTTGCTGTGACCACTTAACATCAGGTAGCCTGCATGCCCGTTTCTCACTCTATCGCAATAAAAAAATGCAATAATATGAAAAAAAAATAGTTAATAAAAACTAAAAACACGCTTTTAGAAAAAATCTAACTAAAAAATTATAAATAAGAAAAAAATATATATTGCTCTGTAAAAAAAAGCGTAGTGCATAGTGTCAATAGATCACACATAAAAGACAGCTACCCCTCATAATCCACCGTAAAGCAATACTTGCAACTCGGTTGGAGAGATGCGATTGCCGGTTACACTTACAAGCGAGGGGACTCTGTCCTCAGGAGTACCAATGCATCTGTCCTTGACGTCAGACAGGTCTTTAGTCTTGTTTGTCGTTGGACGTGGACGTCCATGGGCTGTACAATTCATAAAACAATAAATGCAGGCCAGACGTCTTAACCATGTTCGTTTGTTACTTAACCTAAAAAAATGATAATAAATAATCTTATGTACAAACAATTAGTACCCCTATTGATCGTCGCCGCCGATGACATGAAGGCTGGTTCATATTACGCGTAGACAATTGTGATTGCCATTCAACCTGGAAATGTAGCATGCGTTCTTGGAACCAGGCCGTATGGGCACGGACTCCCTTTAGATTGCTTGGGCTTTTAGCACAATTAGTTTTAACATTTTCATCATTGTAAAAAAGTCATATTAACATGTTTACATATAATAAAACTGTAACTGATCGTTGTCTGTGGTTGGCAAATATATTTAAAAATTCATAATGGGGTACCTTTATATACGCAAGAGAACCCAAAACAATGTTTTTTCATTTTTTCTGTTTGTGTGTATTTCTGTATGTTTGTGCACGCTAATCTCAAAAACGGCTTATCCGATTTGAATGCAGTTTACAAGATTATATTGTGTTGGGCTTTATTTAACATGTAGTGTTTTTTCTTTTAAATTGGTTTAGAAATAAAAAAGTTATGTACAATTTAATTCAATCATCATCGAAGAAATCATGGGCATAGCTACTTTGTAATAATTTCAATTAAAATTGTTACAAATTTTATATTTCTAACTATGATCTAGCAATTAAAATTGCTGTGCATATTTCAACAGAAGAATATTTTACATCTCAGAATGTAAGAATGCTGAGAAATTCTCAAAACACGAAGCTTAGGTGAAAGTGTATTTATTGTTAGTGGTCCGGTTCCAAAAACATAATCAGATTTCGAATGTTATGAATCACAGACATGTAGGTTTCCACGTGAGATATTCATTCGCCATTAAAATTTTCCATCATTTACCGGAAGAGATAAAATAAAGACTTTTACATGTTTTAAAAGTAAAATAAATAATAATACTGATACAATTGATTAGAGGAAATTTTAACCCATTGTGACATTTATTCACCTGTAATAAAGGAATTATTATTTTTATAGTTTAAATTCCGGTATCTTTATTTTAATCCACAAAGTAACACATAAAAATTACTATTATTATTATTTAAATATTAATTAAATTATCTGTTAAATTATAAAAACAAAAATTTAAAACATAATTATTGTAACAAAAAAAAACAAACTTAAAAATAAAATGCTGCATCATTAGTATTAGAAAAGTATTTATATACTTAATTAGCTGATCCGGTAAATTGTTTTGTCATATGAATTTCTTGTAGTGAATATTTTTTTATATAAAAAAATTAAAATGGCATTTTAAAATGAGGGGTGTAGGTAGACAGACGCAGATTTGCGGTTATAGATGTTTTAATGCAATATCGAATCAATTGCAAAACAAAAAAAAATCAAATACGATTTTTCATTATCGATTTTTTAACCCAGTTCTCGTGGTTGTGGTTAAACTGCTGTGGCGAGGGAGACTCTTGACAGGTGCTAGTGATAGATTAATCGATCTATTCCACGTTTAGTTCATTTTCCTTTTTAACACGCTTTTATTAGCTTGAGTTGTATGGATGTATGTATGTATGTAACGGATTCTTTGGCCACAATTTTCGCAAATTTCCAGAAATCTGATTAATTTGAAACTTTGCACACGTGTCAAGGACGGATGATAATGCAATAATATGAGAATAAAATGAAAAATAAATAATAACTTAGATATTAAATGTTAAAAAGTAAAAAACACGTTTTTTTTTTAATAAACAACTAAAAAATATATAAGACAAAATATATTGCGATGTAAAAAAGCGTGGGGTGTGGGGGGCATGGTGACGATGGATGACTGAAAAAGCAACCCACGTTTTTTTTAAAAGCGTGTTTTTCAGTTCTTTTTAACTATTATTTACATGCGTTCCGTAGATACAATACTTTTTGTAATCTATATAAACTAGCCGTGTCGCTATGCCACTCGGTCAAAATAATGAAACATCGTATTTGCATCAAATTTTTGCTTTACAACTGATTAGCTAACAATGATAATAATATCTGTAATTCTAAAACGTTAATCGGAAGTACCCGTTAAGTAACATGTAAATAACTAATTCTCATGATTATAAAATAGATCATTATCAATAATCTAAGAGATTAAATCACATATAACATAACGAGGGATTTAAAATCAATGTTAGAACAACACAAAAAATTTACAAAAAGGTTTTTGATTGTTCTGTTGATATTTTTGTCATTCTATTTATGTCATTCTTATTATCATGCCGTG
>DWON01006135.1:0-14166 GCA_018251015.1 Phocides pigmalion okeechobee
GAGAAACTTAATAGAATATTTTTTGATTAAATTGTTGAAAATGATGACAGATCGACTTAACAGACAATAAAATGATATATTATTTTTAAAAATGTAACAGGAGTATTACAAGATTTTTTAAAAATTAACTATTAAATGAAGGCACGGCCATAACCACTAAAATGATCTTGAAATTGTGCAGATAAGATCTTTCTATAGTGCAAATGAACACTGAAAAAGGACTACGAAAATTTGACTCACAAGGGCGCAAAATTGAAGTGAAAAGGGTTGAAATGTTGAATGATATTTCGTTTTGTTCTTAGTCAACAATTTTTTTTTGAAATATCTACATGTAACTGGATGAAATATTGGTTGAAAGTTTGTATGCTTTTGAAATCTGTTACAGATTTGCTTCAAATATACATAAAGAATAAAAATTTTGCACAAGCCAAGTTACGCAAAATAGGTAGTTGGTTATATGAACAATAATATTAGGATAGCCGTGGTATCGTTGTGGTAAAATTCCAGCCTCTCACAAGTTCAAGATTCAAAAAGCCAGCATACATCCATGATTCTACGAAGTTATATCCGTATTCCGACTTTAGCGTCACTTGCTCGATTAATTTAAGTTATTATTTGTATATTTTCAAAGATTGAAAAGATGTGTATTCGGAGTTTCTTTCGCCGACTCTTCTCCGAAACGAATCATCTTACGAGTCGGTGGTAGTTTATTGACGTTCAAAAATTGTTCTGTAAAGAGTCTACTTTGAATAAAAATATTTTGATTTTATGAAGAATTAGTTATCACCTGAGAAAACCTATACGTTTGGGATTTCTTCATAAAGTTCGCAAACACGAACAGTAATGGATGATAATGATCACCAAGTATGCTTTTAAACTTCGGTTCGTTTTTTCAGGTCATGGCTGACAACATAGTACAAAAAAACAATGACCTCATTCAACTAGGTCTTCCACCTATGGAACTAGCAGAGACAAATGAAAATGGTAACATAATAATGAGTTAGTATAGTTACTGATGATAATAGAATAACAAGAATTTTCATCTCAATATTTTTATTACAGAATTATTTTTAAAAAATGGTAGAATACGTAAAATCTAATATCAACGAATGTCTAAAATTATATTTTAATAAAAAATTAAGTCTAAACTAGTACTAAGACAGTGTCTATCGTAATAATAAAATTTAATATTATTATTCTCTTAAAAATTAGATACCTGTGATTTTTTTTTTATAAGTGCAATTATTCTTTTCATTGCTTGCAAGTAAACTATATTATAAATAAAAACTGTGCCTGCGATTTCGATCACATGTTCTAAAATAAAATTAGCATTGATTACTCAATATAACATCAGCTATCTGCCAGTGAAAATCCCGTAGAAATCGGTTTAGCCGTTTTGGACATTACCCGGATCAGAGATTTTTGTTATACGTTCCGCATAAGAAAAATCTATTTATTTCAGTTTTACATTAAAAAGCTATATTTTTGATTTTACAAACATCTTTTTCACACTTCCATTTCATTCAAATATATAGATAAATAGCCATTTTGAATGTTCTACACTATAATCTTATTCTTTTACACAAAATATATCTACTTGATGTTTGTAATAAGTTCAAAATGTCTCAAATAGCTCTAAAACTTAGGTATCTTTCAAAAATATTACTACTTACACGAACATTAATACCGAAGTATTTTAAAAGTCAATGGCTATTTATCAACTGTCGTCTTTTATCGTACTTTTATAGAAAGTATAATCCATGGACCTGACTTTTATAGCGACCAGGCGACTGAGACGATAAATATTAAATACAGGTTAGATAGTGATATTTTTGAAGAGGTAATATGAATATTTTCGATACTCGGATAAGATACCAAAGGGATCTTGTAAGAATGATTTTTTTAATATTTTTTCATATATATATATATATTTTTAAAGTACTTAGTCATGTCTCAGTTATAGTAGGGTCTAATACAATTTGACCATAGGGTTTCATAGCGAAGGATTTTGTTTTTTTTGACATGTTAAAACATTTTTACAAAATCAAATCAATGAATTCATCAAATATTATTAGATCATTGCAACCATAGATATCCACATAATAATATATTTTTTATTTTTTATATTTCAGATCGCAAAATTATATACAAATGTTTTAATCCGTTTCTCCATAAACTAATGCTTATTCTTTTATTATTTATATCTGCAATGGGGATTTACATATTATTACTAAATTTATTACAATGCAATGGTAAGTAGGAATATACAATATATTTATTATTATTGCTTGTTAAGCATTTTTAACAACTTCACTAATAAAAATATTAATAAGTTTAATCCACTATTTATAGTTATACATATATGTGTATATGAAAAAATAATGTATGTTAGAAAGTAAAATAACAAATATATCAAAATACTCAATTATAATAAAAGAAACAAGGATAAATAATTGGCTGTCCCCAAATATAGACTATATATATAAAGGTAGCCATATCATTCATGGGCAATTGTATTTGTTACTACAGTAAAATACCAGTACATATCACAAATATATCAGAAAAGAAGTTTAAATTGGTTACTAAACAAACATTGTGTGAAAGGGCGTATTACAAGACCAACGATTATTTAAATAATACACTTATATGGTCTGAAATTACTCCAGCTTCACTTGCTCCATTAATTTATGTTATTATTTGTAAATGACATTTGATGATGGAAAAGGTGTGTGTTTTGGAGTCTCTTTCGTCGCCTGTTCTCCAAAACAAAACACCTTATGAGTCGGTGGTAGTTTATTGACGTTCAAAAAGAGTTCTGTAATTAATCTAATTTGAATAAAAATATTTTATTAATTTATTTCTCTTTACATTTTAAAATTTCAGAAGGTATTATAAATAGAGAAATTATAGTAATGACAGGATCGCAAGAACCAGAAAATATAAGCGTTGTAGATGACAACGTGGAAATATTTTTCCGATTAAATAATGGAACTGTAAATCATTTATCCGGATTTAAACGATCGAAAAGAGAGTCATATTCAAAAGCGAGAAATGATAACAAAATTGAAGTAAATATGATAAAATTTAATAACAACAACATCCAAAAAGCTAAAAAGGTCATTTCAGAGCATGAACTTTTATGTAATGAAGACAATCATAACAATATTTGCAAAAATCTCGTTATGAAACTGAAATCCTTAACGGAAACCTCATCCAACAAATCCAACGAGCAACAAGAGGAAACACCATTAAAAAGAGATATTTATTACAAAGAAAAGGATAAAAATTATAATGATTTTAACTACAGCCACGAAAATTATATTGTTCCTTCTGATGTGTCTAAACGAGAAACTTATCCCGAACTATATAATAGGAATAGTAAATTTCAAGACGCAAATCAGTATAGATTCCATTTGGGTGATAAAAAATTTAAACCAGCACATTCAGTTCCTTACTTTCAAGAGTTTCCTCCACTACAAAATCATGATGGTTGCTCTCACGGTAAAACTATGATTAAACTATTTTCAGAAATAATTTGAATGGATCCTCTTTTAAACTTATAATCACAATTATGTGCCCGTTAACATAAATTAATGTCTGATATAAGTATATAATAAGTGTTCTATATTTGTATTGTATATTCATTTTTAGGCACTTATGATACGCCAAAGATTGAATATGATCGTCCTCTGCTACCCTACCACAAGTAAGGGAAAAATAAAGTTTTAAAATATTTTTTATTGTTTTTGATTTTATACTTAAAAGGCATGCATTTTTTACAGCAATTTTTATCAAAACTCACATGCCCCCTATCTTCAAAATCGTGAAGATGAAACTCAGTCGATGCACAAACAAAAGTTACATCCTCAAGATATTGCAATTGCTATGAGTCTTCTACAGGAAAAGTATACAAAATTTAATACATCATATAACATATTTTTAAACACGTAACAGAAATAATATAAACGTAAAATAAGCTAAATACATTTAAGTTTAATACCCGAAAAAACTTAATAAATGACGCCTTAACCAACTTCAATGCAAACATGACTCCAGATAACAATCCCATTTTCTTATAGATCTGACATTCCTGCGAACAAAAGTTCTAACGTAACAATAAGGGGAATAGAATGTCCATTAGAGAGTATATCCTGTGACAATGGCGACACTTGTATCAAAGAAAATCAATGGTGTGACGGAAAAGTGGACTGTGATGACGTAAGCGACGAAGCGAAATGCGGTTGTAAGTCTAGAGTGGACAAGGCGAGAATTTGTGATTTGTATTTTGATTGCCCTTTTGGAGAAGATGAAATGGAGTGTCACGGTAATTTTTTTTTTCTGTACCTACATATTGGCATCATAAGATAAACATTTTTGTCTGACAATTATATTAATTGTAGAAAATTCTTTCTTTACATTTACAACATGTGAAACCAATATATGTGTTTCATATTATATATAAAACAAATCGTGTTGACATTAATAATTTTCCCTTAAAGGATGCAGCGAAAATATGTTCAGCTGTGGTGATATCGATATTAACCCTAGTGGAACATGCTTTACAAAAGATCAAAGATGCAATAACGTTGTAGATTGTCCCAATCAGAGAGACGAACTCGAATGCAGTCTGCTAGCGCCAAGTCTTCATAAAAAGCCTGTAAGTCTCTTTAAGTCAAACATTGATATATATTATATAGAGCTAATGCTCAAGAGTAACGAATCAGAGACCAGCCTAAGTTGAGGTTTTAATTGTATACATACGTATCCATTTGGAAGTTCACTTTGGACTAATATTTATATGCTACCTAAATTTAGCCGCTCACTACAGTCTTATATATATGATATCACCTCCATTCATTTGGGAACATTTATCCCCATCAGTTATTGGCTTTTTAATATCATTATATGATCAATGACAAATTTATATAAAACGCGAATTATAAAAATATAAAGTTACTTACGTAAAAAGCCAATTCATGTATTTTGAAACAATGAAAATAAAGTTTTTGAGGGCAAAGTTTTTACTCATAAAAAAATTTCTTAGCGTTACAAATTGAAGATTGAATACTAATTTTAATTTACTCTTTGTAATTTAATAATTGTTATGAAAGTACGCATTAAAATAATGTTGATAGAAAGTGTTCACCAAGATAACAATCAATATCATCAAAGCAATATAAAATTTAAAATGCATTATATATTTTTTAACGTTTCACTGACGCCTTTGATGACAAGAGTGCTGGTTCGTATTTTGTGCAGCGAATTGCAAACACTATTTAGTGCTGCGACGCGCCTAACTTTCTTGGAATCTTGCGGTAGACAAGTTGCTATAGACATGGACTCCCTATAAATTGTATAAATTAGGTTTTATTATACTTAATTTTAAGGCATTTATCGCATATTTAAGTTAATTATTGACGATTAAATTGTGATTAAATTAATTTTTTTTATTTGCAGCTATTCGCTGTGTCCCATACTGAAGGATATTTGCACAGAAACTTTAAAGGAACCTGGTACGCGGTTTGCGAAAATCCTTATTTATGGGCACATGATGCTTGTCGCCAAGAAGTCGGCCTTGTAATAGGGTAAGAATACTGGGTTGAAATTATTGATACACTATAGAATTGACTGATGTTATTTGTAGCATTACTATATTTACAGCCCGCCTCATATCCAGTATGTGTCAATTGATCCATTGGTCAAAGTCAACTATCTGAATACATCACCCGGAGGCCTCATACGTATGAGTAACTCTTGCTTTAATAACTCGGCCGTCTACGTTATTTGCTCTGACATTCCATGTGGAACCAGAGTTCTTACAAAAGCCCAGCTCATACACGAGGTAATTAAAATCATTTTAGTGTAAAAATAAAAATCATCGTAACTTATAACTTTTTCTTAATTTTTTTTACCAACAGAATGCTGCTATTGAAAACCGTATGTTTGGTCGAAACAAACGATTTTTCTTACAACAACCCTATCCATATTATTATTTTAAAAATCGTTTCAAAAGATCTAATGCTGAAAAAGACTCTGACATGAACGATATCAGGAGAAAGAGAACAGAGAGTAGAGTTGTTGGTGGAAAACCCAGCCAACCTGCAGCATGGCCCTGGGTGATAGCTTTGTATCGAGATGGATCGTTTCATTGCGGTGGTGTCATCATATCGCATAACTGGATTATGACTGCGGCACATTGCGTTCATAAGTAAGTTTTGAATGATATTACTATGTTTTGTCAACATCGTTTTTGTAAGTATTACTTCGTTTTATTATACTGTAGACCTTTACACATATATTATCTTATAACAGGTTTCTTTTAGACTTACCTAAAATGGAATGAATTAAAATCTAATTTTTAACGATATGAGACGGCACGTAAAATCTGAATAAAATTGTTTAAATGTAAAAAATTGTTAACAAATAATTTCTTACTTCAATAAATAAACGCATACTTTATAGTTTCACAGGTCAATTTGCTAAAATTAAAATAACATTGTCTCATTATATCTAGATTCTGGGAGCATTACTACGAAGTCCAAGTTGGAATGCTCCGGAGGTTGTCTTTTTCTCCGCAAGAACAAATCCACCGGGTTACGCACATTATTATTAATAAAAACTACAATAGAGAAGACATGAAAAATGACCTTTCCCTGTTGAAAGTCAGCCCAGCTATACAATTTAGTAGATGGATAAGACCGGTCTGTTTACCGAGCTCTACAACTTCTGGTCCTGACTGGATGTGGGGACCAGCCCCTGATACAATGTGTACTGCAGTGGGATGGGGAGCAACTGTGGAACATGGCCCAGATCGTAAGGAAATATCTATCTGAGAACATTACAAAAATCTTAAATTTGTCCGCAAAAATAAATAAATATATGCTACTTTATTTTTATCTTTATTACAGCTGATCATCTACGAGAAGTAGATGTACCTATATGGGAACATTGTAATCATCGGGAGGATTTAGCTGGAAAAGAAATATGTGCAGGCTTTATCGAAGGTGGTCGTGATGCTTGCCAGGTACATAACTATTTTATCATACATACAACCTTTTCCTATTTTATTTACTCATCTACGAATATGTCCTTGCTTCCACATGCTATTTTTTTTTCTAGTTGTATAATGTACGCTATCTAATTCTTTATGAGAAGTAACTGCCACTAATGATGCAATTATTATCCATACATACGGAAAAAGGATATAAAACATACGTCCACAACCATTTCACAAATCCGCCTTTAAATCTATAATTGTTATTTTAGGGTGATAGCGGAGGACCTCTCTTATGTAGAAATCCTATGAATTCACAACAATGGTATGTGGCGGGCATAGTAAGTCATGGAGACGGTTGTGCTCGTAAAAATGAGCCTGGTGTCTATACTAGAGTCAGTATCTTCTTAAAATGGATAATTTACCACATAAGTAAGTTTTTTATAGATTATATAAAGTAATATCATAAAAAACAACAAATATATATAACATCATGTATTGGTTACAGCTTCCAAGTCCTTGCCAGTTATTCAACCTAAACAAGAGTGTCCAGGATTTAGATGTCAATCGGGAATATCGAAATGCTTACCCAAAAAACGAGTGTGTGACAAAATTATAGATTGTTTGGATGGCGACGACGAAGTAAATTGTGATTTTCAAAATCCACATACTAATCTACATAACAAAGATACATCTTCAGTATCTGATATTTTATTAACACCGATAAATGACTTATTAAGAGAGGACTCTACAATTACTGAGATACAAAAAAACGATAAAGAAGTAACTACGAGGTCGAGCCCTTCTGTTATTATTAATACCGAAAAAACTGTTCTTACAACAGTTAACGAGGAAACCTTAAAAGAAGGCATAGACAGCAAAGTAAAGAAAGTACATGAAAATGGCTTTATACAAGGGGAATCGTATACTGATAGTGATTTCACAACATCTAAATCAATCAGAACCACTGATTTTGACTTTGAAGAGGTTTTCAAATACACATCTACAATAGAAATATCAAATTTTAGTAATTCAGATGAAGGGGTTACAGATTTTGTTGAAAGTAAGACATCAAATCCTGTAAAAATTAGTACAAGTGAGGAGTTAGATACACAAACTTTCAATGTTATAAAGCCAAAAATAACCCCAGAATCATTGTCTTTTATATCAAATTTCATATCAGAAGATATGGAACGTAGCAGTACCACTCCGATAATACCAGAAATGTCAAGTATCCTTAGTACTACCGATACAAATTTTCTTCAAAGCACCGTAGTTAACGAATTAGTTACAATTATTCGTGACCATAATATTCCCCATTCTACTGACTATAACAACTCTGAACTTGAAAATAGCACTATATCTAAAAAAGAAGTAGACGAAACTTTAAATGCTGACACTGAAATTATATCACACACTGAATCAAATCAACTCATTATTGAACTTCTGCCTATTGATAATATAAACGACGACGTAAGTAATAATATTAACAACACTGAGACCACGACTGAAACAAAGTATGTAAGAAATAAATCAGAAATTATAAAAATACCGGACACTGACACTAACAGCGAATTAATTGAAGAAATTGTTATGTCTGATTTACAATCTGCAAATATTAGGAAGAAACATAAAATCCCTGATGAATTTCAATGTCAACGGTAAATAATAAATTACTTAAAAATATATATTGATGGAATTAAAGATTGTGGCATGTTATCTTTATATTATATGCACATATAATTTTAGGATATTTCAAACTGTACCTTACGGAAATCGATGCGATCGCAAGGCTGATTGTGAAGATGGTACTGACGAATTTGGTTGCACGTGCATTGATTACTTGACGACATTTGACAATAAACTCATTTGCGATGGAAACTTTGATTGTTCCGAAGGTGAAGATGAGAACGATTGCTGTAAGTAGGTATTTTAAATATAAATTGATGCTACAAAGAATATTTTTGTAGGTTACTTATTTGAGATCTTGTTGCAGTTGGTTGTGATGTAGACCATTTCCTCTGCAAACAAAGTCAAATGTGTTTACCTTCCAAGTATGTATGTGATGGATTATCACAATGTCCTCGTGGCGAAGATGAATTGGATTGCTGTAAGTAAAGAATAGTTAAAAAAATCGAATATAACGAACTTGCAATATCGCTAGCCTAATTTTAAATATTTTAGATGCGCTCACCAATGGAATGGAAATAGAATATGACTTTGGCGGTAAACCTAAAGTAAATTTGGAAGGTTTTCTTACAAAGAAACATAATAATGATTGGCATATTGTTTGTGAGGATAATTTGACTATTCCTCAACAAGAGCAAGCTGCTACACATATATGCAGATATTTGGGTTTCAGGTACGTTTAACTATTTGGAATTGATACAAGTATTATATTTTAAAATATCTATTTAATATTATTTTCATCAATTACCGTAATTGTGTATATATTTTTTTCCAGTTCGGCAAACCGCTATCTTGTAAAATATATCAATATCAAAGAAAACTATATATTAGAAGCACCATCAGAAGACAGCAAAACAAAAAGAAGTACTGAGAATAAAGCGACAGTCAAATTTGCTTACAGAGGAGTTAGCGATAGTGAAACTGCTAAACATATAGTAATCGAGAAACCTGAAATACTTAAGGAGCAATGTGTTCCTAATATAACAAAAATTTGTATGTCTTTGTTTGTATACTGTGATTCTGCACTCTTTTCTGATTTTGTCATTCTACAAGATAACGTTCGCAGTTCAAAAACTGATGTTGATTCTGTTAATACATGGCCCTGGATCGCTAAAATATTTGTCGATGGCGACTATAGATGCAGTGGCGTATTGTTAAACGTATCTTGGGTTTTGGTCAGTCATTCATGTCTCAGGGACTCATTGTAAGTATTCATCAAATGTTTGCCACAAAATATAATGTTGCTATAATAAAAATTGTTAACATTTAAAGTCATTTATAATTTCAGGTTTTCCCAACATCATATATTAGTAATACTTGGGTCCCACAAAACTTTGATTTCTACAAATGGTCCTTATGAACAAATATTTGAAGTGGATATGAAAAAAGATTTATATCGTAGTCAAGTTATACTTTTACATTTAATGGGGCACGTTAAATATTCAACGATGGTAAAGCCGATGGTTATAACTTCTATGTAAGTCACTTGAACATCTTTTAAATAAAAACCCATAAGTGTTATCCAACTCCCTACGAAGATATTATTTTGGGAGAATATCTTGTATATGATGTCAGTAATCAATAACTAAAATGCCGTATACTGATGAAATTTAATGAAGTTTTATTACTTATTGTTGTTTCATTAAATGGTTTTCTTATATCTAGAAACTACGAAGAAACTGAAAATATGACATGCATCGCAATTGGACATAATGATAATAATCAATCAATAGGAGTATTTTTAAAAGAAACACATGAAAACTGCGATTCACAACACCGATGTTTTGTCCGTCAATCAAATTCAAGCATTTGCCAAGTAAGATGATGTGCCATTAAAAGAATATTGACACGTGTTGTTAAAGACAGCATATCTTATTTTTTATGTATATTTATAGAAAGAAAATGTCAGTCAGCGCGGATGGTTTGGAATAATAAGCTGCCATTCAAGACACGGTTGGTACCCAGCTGCTTCCTTCATAGAAGAAAAGGGTGAATGTGGTATTGGTGACCGATTAATAAGTACTGACATAGGAAACATAAAAAGTGAAATGAGACATACAGGTATAGTTGTTCTTAACACATGGTATCAAAAGTTTAAAATCTATGCTGTATTCTTGTGTGATGTGTGTTTTGATATGTGATTATAACTGATGTATCGATTTGAATGCGATTTTTCATTTGCCATTTGGTCACTCTCAGCTACATAAACATATTTCAATAAAATCTAGCCAAATGTTTGAAAATTAACAATTATTTTCTAAGATAACGTAGAGCATACTGCAATGTAAACGATGTATGGGTGATGTTTAGTGGCTATATTTCGTGCGTCCTTCGCAATCTTCACTTCAGCAAATACAGCAGTCGGTTTCCATAGTTATCAATTCAAAACAATGGTAAACATTATAGGAGGTCTTATTGGAGATTTGAAATTTTGTTAGCCTGTAACCAATATGCATTGGAGTGACGTGATAAAATGTGCTCCAAACCTTCCCAGTTTTAGGGCATAACCTGTGCCCAGCAATCCTAGTCCAATAGAAGGCTTGCAAACAACTAATATATTATGTGTCTAGGTGGAAAGTTTAGTGGAAATAGAAGTTTTATTTTAATCAAATATTTTTTCAGGAAAATCTAATATATCTCAAAATTATTTAATTAATAATTGCGAGGGTGTTCGATGTAGTCGAGGCAAATGTATAAAAATGGGTCAACTCTGTGATGGTATAAGAGACTGTGAAGATGGAATAGATGAATCTACAGTAGCATGTGATAAAAAAAATCTCATCTGCTCTGACGATCCCTATCACAACGGATGTGGTAAGATAATTATGTTTTTATATAGATGTTTTTAAATATGAAGCTATTACCACTTAACACGTGTGTTGCCAGTTTAATTTGTAGATTTTTTTATGTGAGAATATTAGCAAACTATCTGACGGTAAGTAGTTGCAGCCCATAGAAATCCATGTACAATCGCAAACACGACCGAAATCCTATCTGAGCTCGAACATAGACGCGTTGCTACTCCTGAGGACTAAGATGCTCGCCTCGCTTGAAAGTGTAGTTTGCAACCCCACCTCCAATCGATACACAAGTGATGCTTTACGGCGGATTATGAGGGCGGTGGTACCTCCCCGACCGAACTATAGTTCTCCCACCTTAAAAATAATGATATGATTTCTTTACAGTGTATTATCATATATGCTTTTATCGATTAAGATTTAGTACTCAATTAGTACTCACTGTATTATATTATAAAAATATTTTTTTTTGTGCTCGTTACATGTTACCATCAATTGAACAAATAATAATAATGTATATGAAAACTTATATTTGTTGTACGTTATACATGTACTGTTAAACAATTTTGAAATTTAATAACGGTACCATGTACAAGAAATGTTTACATAATGTAAATATCTATCTAAAAGGAGTTTATATTTTCTAAACAGTTAAATTTCAATAGGTCCCCCTAACGATTTCATGATGTGTAAAGGAACTTTTTGATGTAAAACATCTATCGGTGTGCCTTATGGGTGAAAACCGACCAGCACCATATAAGAGCAGAGTGTGATCCACCCTAATAACATAATCCTCACTGATCGGCTTTAAATACAATAAACACTCCTTTAATTTATATTCTACATATATTTTCTTTACATACATTAAAACTAGAATAAGGCACGTATGATATATTTAATATATTAACGAACCTATGTTTCGTTGCTCCATGTATCGATGTTAGTTTTCTTTTATTATAAATTCTTTAGATATTCATCAATTTTGATGTTTCACAGTTGCCGGGCGAAAAGTAACGGCCATATATGTATTTTTTTTTGTTAACAATTTTAAACCTTTTATTTTTGCTCTTCAGAATGTCCCGTTGGGCAGTTCAAGTGCCGAAATGGCCACTGTATATATAAAGAGCTATTTAGAGACGGTCATGATGACTGCGGAGACGGTACTGATGAACCTGGTCAAACAATTTGCGCGGATTACCTCAGCAGGGTGCAGCCTTCCAAAATTTGTGATGGCATCATACATTGTCATGATAGAAGCGACGAAGATCCGTTATTTTGCAAATGTTTCTCTAAGCGAGTTCACAAGTGAGTTTTACTACGAAAACCAAGTATTTCAATGGTCACACAAAATGAGCACACGTCATTTAAAACACAAAATAGAAAGAACAATAAAGCAGAAAAAAATATGTAAGAAGAGTATCTGATACTAAATAGGTGCTGCAGTCAATGGACATTCATAAAACAACTTCAATCAGTATCACATTATAATGCATCTGGAATTCGTTGCCACTACTGATAACAAAGATGGACGCCTCACTTCTTAATGTAGTCAGAAATTGCACCACTCTAGCCGAAACACAAATTGCTACACGGCATTTTTTTAAATCAATGTTGGTACCTCACCGATCGTCACCTTTCAGATTATAATAGCTTTCTACACTCATAACTCTATACTAAGATTTTGGTTCGTCGATGCCATAGACGTATACAAAAACGAATGAACCCAGAATAGTAATGATAATTAATAATCGCAGTAGAAAATGAACTTTGAAAAAATAGTAATCTGGGTTCACTTAAGTAAGGTAATAAAATCTATTTAATATGTAAATTCGTCTAATTTATACAGATGCAGTAAGAGCTCTTTCAAGGACGAGTACTGTGTGGCAACTGATGTGGTTTGTGATGGAGTTCCCGATTGTCCTCATGGAGAAGATGAACAAACATGTATTGGGTTAAGTGCCCCTCAAGGAACACCGTAAGTTTATTTATAGCCCTAAGGAATGAGCAGCGTTACTGATAATTAATAAGTGTTAGTTAACCTCACATTCAATAAAGTTTTGTGATAAGCTATAAGGACTTTATTTAAGTAAAACGTTTTTCTGCTCATAAAACAAGCAGATATGGATATTGAAACACAACTGCATCGACTTTCATTCCACCAAGACTACGATATAATGTTATTTCCAGAATCAAATAATCATGAAATATGCGCAGACATAAGTATGTAACGATATTAGGCACCGTAAATTCCATATACGCTCTCGTTTGCGTTTCTTGCCGCCATACGTACTTTCATTAGTAATTCTGTGACTGTAGTGAAAAGGGTTCAACTCTGACACTATCATTATAAATTCCTGCTTTCTACGAAATGGGTACAAAAGGACAAGGTGAAATAGGCTTAAGCAAAGGGAAATATGTATGAATTAAAGCTATTATAAGCTATTCAATATAAGAATAAGTCTCTAGGATTTATAACAGGATTTACGAATAATAAGTGTAGTTATACAAACTCACGTTTACTATTTTAAAGGTACAGTAATGTAAATATATTGGGAATAACTAAAATATGTATAGCCGTAACCTAAATAGAACTAAGTATAACATTCACAGGTGGTAGAGCCGTTAGAGCTCGCCCGGGGCGGTACCACCGCCACCCTCATAACCCGCCGTAAAGCAACATGTTCT
>DWON01006136.1:0-14164 GCA_018251015.1 Phocides pigmalion okeechobee
CTTCACCAAGATCGTCAACAAGTGGAACACTGCGCTCATTGGTATGTAGGAATATCTTAATAGGTTGTATTGTACAGTTCAAAAATTGACATTTCATCACTTAAAATGCATGTTTATGTCCTTCACTGATATTATAAATGGAAATTGAAAAAAACGGCCATACAACATATGTATTAAGATGAATTTAAGATGCTCTTGGAATTGGAAATTCATACCTTAATGATCATCTTGAATATCACAAACACGTAACTTGACTTTTCTTATGCAGTATGGAGTCAATAAAAATCGTTTGTCTAAAAAATATTTGCATATTCGTTGGAATATACTGTATCTCATTTACATATTCAAACATATTGCCTGAATATGTTGATTCTTGTACTAAGGTTGTTACATATACATATGCATATAAACCACAGCTTAGAAGATAATTTGGATAGGTTCAATCTCAATAAAACGAATTAATATCCATCTAGCATTAACAGTTTTCAAAGAAATACTATTTATAAAGAAATATTACAGCAAATAATCTCTAATTCTTATAAAATCTAGTATTTTTTCTACCCAGGTTTAATGACATACTTCCGCGAAGCCGTAGTGAACACGCAAGAGCTGCTCGACTTGTTGGTAAAATGCGAGAATAAAATTCAGACCCGTATCAAGATTGGTCTCAACTCCAAAATGCCCTCGCGTTTCCCGCCCGTCGTGTTCTACACGCCTAAGGAGTTGGGCGGCTTGGGAATGTTGTCCATGGGGCATGTTTTGATTCCTCAGGTAATTAAATAACTACACAACTACAGTCGGTACAAAGACAGCTAGAAGAAAGTATACTTTAATACACCACATCTAAGAACTACCTTTACATACATGTTACAATAACTAGTGGTATTTTTTTATGTTGGACGGGTAGCAAACAAGCAAGCAGGTCATCCAATGTCAAATATTCTCTGCAGACCATGGTCAAATCCAAGTTCAGTCTCACATCGTGTATAGAATCGTTGCTTTCTAAATGTAGTCGGCATCCGCACCTTTCCAACGAAAATACGAGAATTGCTTCACGACGGATTATGAGGCCTGTATTGGTACCTTCCCGTCGAACCAGTTTTTCGAGTTCAGAGGTCTCTGACATCTGTCTTAATTTTAAGTCGTTATCAATGTCAGAATGTGGCGTGGCTGGGTTGCCATGCATATAAATTATGTTTTTTACTAAAATTTCTACCACCAGCAGTTCCGTATATATAACCTCATTTGTTCTCAAGAGTAGTGATGCATTATGAACAACTTCAAAATAGACCTTACTTCTGTTGGAGGTTATATATGAATGTCCAGCAGCTACAGCGACCGCTTAAATTCTAATGACCTTCACGTGCAGTGATACTCTTACAACAAAAGAAAATCATATATACATATCATCTAAATTATTCCACAGTCTGATCTCCGCTGGTCGAAACAAACAGAGGTGGGCATCACTCACTTCCGTTCGGGTATGTCCCACGATGAAGACCAGCTGATTCCCAATCTATACCGCTACATCCAGCCGTGGGAAGCGGAGTTTGTGGACTCGCAGCGAGTGTGGGCGGAGTACGCGCTCAAACGGCAGGAAGCCAATGCACAAAATAGGTACTCATATCTGACTTAAAAATAAAATGGCCTTTTTTATATAATATTAGTAGCAAGATGCATGTTACTCATCTCATGTTATGCGGCGTTAATCAGCCGCTCGAGAACATGTATTAACGGCTAGATATAGACAACAAAATATAACATATGTGTACAATGCAAATCCCGCTGCGTGTCAGCTCGCTTACCACAGTAAGTGCTATAGTGATTGACAATTATTATGTAATAATACTATATAATTTAATTGACTAGGCCTTCTAAATTTATTTTTAACAGACAGTAACATTGCTGAATGTGGATATTACTGAATTCTCGAAAAAATATGTCTCTAAAAAATAAATATTCTTATACATGTTATCTATAATTTGAAGTAATGACTGTTGGGTGCAGATTTAACATCTTTGTGTATGATTAGAAATGATGAATAGCGTAGGGGTCCTGAATCCAGAGAGTATATGTGCTCTGGGGGCGGCGGCGGCGCCGGGCGCGCTGACCGCGTGGCGCCGGAGCCCCCGCCGTCTGAGACTACGCTGTCTGATCTAATTTCACACATTTAAAACAGTGATACAGATATTTTACTTTTACCAAGGACAATGTACAGACCTCTGCCTTAACATCATGTAGCATAAAATCGTAGATGTAGAAAACATAAGGGGGGGAAAAAGATGCTCCTTTTTTTAATCATAAAGTGTCAAATATAATTATCTTGAAACCGTTTTATTTCAAATAAAATAAATGTTAATTATATTACGATCAGTTGATTTAAAAAATCACTTTCTCTCAGGCGTCTAACACTGGAAGACTTAGAAGATTCGTGGGATAGAGGCATTCCGCGAATCAACACGCTGTTCCAGAAGGACAGACATACACTCGCGTATGACAAGGGATGGCGTATACGTACAGAATTCAAGCAGTATCAGGTAACATTAGCTACTTTTTTTATATCACTGTAATACATGTTTAGACCAATATTATAAATTAAAATAAATTAATAAATAATTAATGTTGCGAATGTGAGACGGGTGTAAATGTGTAGGTTTACTACCAGGCTTTTGCTATCCTTTACTACTGTGATGTCAATTTATGTATCCTTCTTGTCATGTGACGTCACAACGTATTAAGAGAGTAACCAGGGCAACATAAACATGGAATAATCAATGAAACAGTGAATAAATTTTCTAATGTTACTAGTGCACTAGTAGCTTAATTAACAGGATTTTGAGTATAGTTTTTTGCACTTATAAATGAGGTGCCCCTCTTTATTCTTTGACATCCTGGATGTATATCATATTTGCATTTCAGTGTGTTTATATTTTTATTGAAACTAATTACAAATATTTATTTTTGTAACCAGGTGCTGAAGCAAAACCCATTCTGGTGGACGCACCAGCGTCACGACGGCAAGCTGTGGAACCTGAACAACTACCGCACCGACATGATCCAGGCGCTGGGCGGCGTCGAGGGCATCCTCGAACACACGCTCTTCAAGGGCACATACTTCCCCACCTGGGAGGGTCTCTTCTGGTAAGATGTTTCCGGGGCTAAATTTAAACTTGTTGTTTTATTGGATTATTTCACGATATTTGGGTCTGCAACTATTATTTTTCTTTTGGTGTGAGTCTGTAATAGAGAATACACAAATTAAGCACTTCTGGAGCATACATCATTGTGCTACTAGAATTTAATCTACATTTGGTTGAAGTAGATATTAGTTTTTGTGGTCATTGTGTTGGAGTGTGGTAAATAAACCATAACTGTCCATAAGATTTTCCACAACTGCTAACGACTTTTATTTAATGATAAGTGGAGCCATTGAATTTGAAATGATATAATAGTATTTTTTGTAAATCAAATCATACTAAAAACAGTTAAGATAGTATTTCTGTGATATACATATTTATAATGTCTCAAATTTCATTTTAATTTTGCATTTGAAAACATGTAGAAAATTATTATTTTTTATTTATTTCAAGAACAATTTTTATCTGTTGTTGCTCTTTTTCCATATAGGGAAAAGGCTTCAGGTTTCGAGGAGTCAATGAAGTACAAGAAGCTGACAAACGCCCAGCGATCTGGTTTGAACCAGATCCCCAATCGTCGTTTCACCTTGTGGTGGTCCCCTACCATAAACAGGGCCAACGTGTACGTCGGTTTTCAGGTAAATACGCTTTCAATAAACCCTTTGTTTGTCAGTGTGTTTTTTTTTAACTTCTCACATTATTTTATATTTCGATGTATATATAAGCACTCAAAAATAATTGTATTTGTCGGAATGGACCTAACAAAAAGTTTGATATTACATAGAGATAAGTTGAAAGCTGTACAAAATTAATAATAAAAATGATGATAAGGTATTTCACAGTAACGTCGGGCTACTGATATATCTATAAAACAGTAAAGGTAGTTTAAAGTTTGTTATGTCACATTTTGTGTTACTTAACAGTGTCAGGGCTACAGGGCACTATTTTCAGTAATGCAATTTCTATTTCAACGCAATTTATCATAATTTGTATGTAACGGGATTCTTGTAATAGATACCTTTGTAATATTAATTACTTTGTTCAGGTGCAACTGGATTTAACTGGTATATTCATGCACGGTAAGATTCCCACACTGAAGATTTCACTCATCCAGATATTCAGGGCTCACTTGTGGCAGAAGGTCCATGAGTCTATCGTCATGGACTTGTGTCAGGTAAGTTTCTCATTAATATACTAGCGCTGCTCAGCAATATCACTCACATTTAAAAAAATGATAGAAAACGTAAAAAAATATGGAAAAATAATCTCGATAAAAATTCAATCTGTTGGATCCAACACAATCTTATTTTACTAGTTGGTTAGTTAATCAAACACATTCTTTCAGGAAATTTCATTGTCATTGATTTGTACAACCTAATTAGAATAATTAGATATTAAATCGGATCAGATCAGGATTTTATATCTGAATCATGTTTTAAATCAGCCAATATTTCGTAATCACACAATAATAACACCTATTTTAAGCTATTTCAAAATTCTAATCATAATAATATTCATACTATTGTTGTTATACAGGTGTTTGATCAAGAACTTGATGCATTAGAAATCGAAACTGTACAGAAGGAAACTATCCACCCTCGTAAGTCGTACAAGATGAACTCATCGTGCGCCGACATCTTGCTGTTCTCTGCGTACAAGTGGAACGTATCAAGGCCATCCTTACTTGCCGACACCAAGTAAGATTAACTGTTAAGAAAAAACTGTTAATATAATTTCACTTAAAAAATACATATCTTGATTTTTGTCAATCATCTGCCAAAAGCTACATATTTTTTACAGTATAATAACATTTTTTTAATATTGGCAGCCATTAATGTAAAAATATCAAGGTGGTGGACGAATAGTTCGACCAGGGACGTACTAAAGCCACTAGTTCTACTTGCTAGCAAGCAACTATCTGAGTCCTCAGGTGTAGCGACGCATCTTTGCATGACGTCAGGCAAAACTGTAGTCTTTTTTGAGGTTGGACATGGATGTCCTTGGGCTGCAAAGAACATTGAACATCAGATAGCCTGTATGCTTGTTTGCTGATGTATTGAAATTCAGGTTACAATGAATGTACCGTTTGCCCGCCAGAGACACCATGGACAACACGACGACCCAGAAGTACTGGCTGGACATCCAGCTGCGCTGGGGCGACTACGACTCGCACGACGTGGAGCGGTACGCGCGCGCCAAGTTCCTGGACTACACCACCGACAACATGTCCATCTACCCCTCGCCCACCGGCCTGCTCATCGCCATCGACCTCGCCTACAATCTGCACAGGTCCGTACCTACTGTAACTAAGCTTCTAGTAACAACCCACCCCATCTTTCGTTGTAAAATTTATAATGCAAACCATTATTTTTCAGTCATAGTGAACTGATATCTCTTTGCCTGTTGTGTCGACCTTGCAAGTTAGATTAAAATATAGTGAAGAGAAATTTTATTTATAAAATTGACGCTGTAATAGATTTAAAAGGAATAATGTGAATTACAAAATGTTTTCATAAAACATTTAGTGTAGGCAAAGAATTCATATGCAGGATGTTTTCTAAAATCTTTAACAATAATTGCCAATTGGCATGAAATCATAATGAATTATTTACTTAAACCTTGATGTTATATACTTAAAAAAATGGGATAAAAATCTTTGCATTAGATCTTGAGTTTATCGTATACAAAAAAAGAGTTGGGATAGGGAACATTGTTTTTAATGTTTACAATGTGGACCAAGAACTTGTCCATTTTTGTCAGGCTATACTACAAAAAACTTACTTTTATAACTATTCTATTTTACACAGCGCGTACGGCAACTGGTTCCCCGGTTGCAAGCCGCTGATCCAGCAAGCGATGGCGAAGATAATGAAGGCGAACCCGGCGCTGTACGTGCTGCGCGAGCGCATCCGCAAGGCGCTGCAGCTGTACTCCTCCGAGCCCACTGAGCCCTACCTCTCCAGCCAGAACTATGGTGAACTCTTCTCTAATCAGATCATCTGGTGAGTTCCTTTCTTTTAATCTGTTATTTTACTGTATTTTCCGCGCTAAATCACTGTAATGTCTTCTTGGATAAAAGAAAACAAATAATACCGCAATTTTTTTTTTATATAATCATAGTAATATTGTAGAATGTCAAAATAAAAAAAGTACTTTGCATGTGTGAACTGAATTAAATGGCTGTATTATTACGTCTTTCAATTCTAAAACACCCAGTATGAACACGGTTTTACGGGTTAAGAAAATGAAACATATTGTTGTTTCATATTAATCAATATTTGCAATTGCTAAATAAATATTTTTTATTTTTATCACATAAGTGTTGTATTTTTAAATGACATATTTTTATTAATAGTAGACTAATAGTAGCCTTGTGACTTAATGATTTTCTGTGCTAATTATACTTGTAACATTATACCTAAGCCTCCGTTTCGTAGTGGCACAGTTATAATGCGCATATTGAACTTACGTTGCGGTAAATGGAGATCTCTGGTTAGGTATAGAAATCATATCGTTTTAGGAACGTGAATATTTCTGTGTGGATTTTATTAATAGATTAAATAAAAGGTTCATTAACAGGTTCGTGGACGACACGAACGTGTACCGTGTTACCATCCACAAGACGTTCGAGGGCAATCTGACTACTAAACCCATCAACGGCGCCATCTTCATCTTCAACCCGCGCACCGGACAGCTGTTCCTTAAGATTATTCACACTAGCGTATGGGCGGGACAGAAACGTCTTGGACAGGTTCATTTTTCCTTTTTTTTATACGGAATATAGTCACGACAAGCAAGCACAACAACGCCAAGTGGGATTCTTGTTTCTTGATTTCGATAATACATGACGATCACTTGCGCATAAAATTCAACGTGATCACTGTTATTCTATGAATCGAATTTGACTACTTGTGCACATCTCACCACAGAAAGAGTAAATAAAAAATAGTACATCTATTATGTATTTTTTTATATTATAGCTCGCAAAATGGAAAACTGCTGAGGAAGTAGCGGCGTTGATCCGATCTCTCCCAGTGGAAGAACAGCCTAAGCAGATTATTGTCACCAGAAAAGGAATGTTGGATCCCTTGGAGGTGAGTGGACAGAACTGTGCATACACGTTTTTGGACAAAATTACGGGATAATTAGGGCATACTCCACACATTCCAATATTAATTGTTGATGATACTGACTCATAAGGTCTCCCACAGAGTTACTGCCAAATATCGATAATTACCGAAACTAACACTTATTGTGGTTACTAAACCACTTAAACCCATATGAAATACGCCCATACAGCCTGGCATAGTTTATTTAGCTAAACTTAATTCGCCTACCTTTATTTTTCATGTTATTAAAATAAATGTCTTTTCCTAGGTCCACTTGCTAGACTTCCCGAACATCGTGATCAAAGGATCCGAACTGCAGCTACCGTTCCAAGCGTGCCTCAAAGTGGAGAAGTTTGGTGACCTTATTTTGAAGGCAACCGAACCTCAAATGGTGCTGTTCAATTTGTATGATGACTGGCTCAAGACTATTTCATCATATACTGTAAGCATTAAAGTTATTTTTTGTAATCTTCCTAATTTATTCCTAGTGAATATGATCTATGATTTAATTATAACAAACACATTGTAATGCTACAATTTATAATTATCAAATGCCAACGACAGCTATTTATATTATATTGATTTTGTAACTTTGCTAACTAACTTGAAAAAATATTTTTTTTTATCATTAAATATATGTATTTACCACTAGTATAAAAATTTGATAATGACTAACATACTTAAACGTGAGAGATTTTTCGGGCATTATAAAAGCATTTGAAGAGATTTGTGACTCGTATCAAAAATGAAAATTATGCGGTTTCTTTGAAACGTTTGCAGCAAATTAGACTGTGATACAATAATGCATAAGTAGATGGGAATTTGTAATTAAATTCTTTAGAAAAATGTAATTTTTATTAATGTTTTATGTTACTTATTTAGGCATTCAGCAGGCTGATTCTAATTCTACGGGCTTTGCACGTGAATACGGAACGTACTAAAGTGTTGCTGAAGCCTGACAAGACCACGTTGACGGAGCCGCATCACATCTGGCCCACGCTCACCGACGACGACTGGATCAAGGTCGAGGTGCAGCTCAAAGATCTCATACTGGCAGATTATGGTAAAAAGAACAAGTGAGTGTCTGGGATTATTGTTTATATTTCATTATATCTATTAAAATGTGGCTGTTAATAAAGTGGTAAAGAAAGGTTAGAGAATTCAGTAAAGTCATGTTTTGTAAACCTTCTTGCTGTTCTTAATCGTGTTTGTGTTACATATCGTTAGTGGTCTAAAACACATTGCTGATGGTTGAGGTGGTGTATTTACAGATCAGAGTCTGCAAGGACATTTTGTTTTGTATAAGGTTGTATTGTGTATTTAATAGCAAAATATATCTTAACTTTGCATATACCTTGCATTTGTACAAACAATTATATTACGATGGTCCACGAGTCCACCAACGACAAGTGTAACAATAGTTTATGTAGATCTTGTGTATGTGCTATTTTTTAGGCCACAGACTTGTATGTAAGTAGGCTGGTGACTACGTCTTTCTACTGCAATGCAAAAGTTGCTTCACTTTAAATATATACCTGCATGTGACAAGTTTATAACGTTATAACTTAACAGTGTGAACGTGGCATCGCTGACTCAGTCCGAGATCCGCGACATTATCCTCGGCATGGAGATCTCGGCGCCGTCCGCGCAGCGCCAACAGATCGCCGAGATCGAGAAGCAGAGCAAGGAGCAGAGCCAGCTCACAGCGACCACCACGAGGACGGTGAACAAGCACGGCGACGAGATCATCACCTCTACGACGAGCAACTATGAATCGCAAACCTTTAGGTATGTGGCATAGTAAACAGTAGAGGATAGGCCCCTTTCAGTCGTATATTTAGTCATTAGATATGCTAAGACTCGTGACTTTACTAGTGCGAGGATTTTTAATTTCAGCACCAGAATGGTTTTCCTGTCCAGTGTCAGAATGTCTTAGATTTACCTAAAATATTATTCACTCTGTTTAAATAGGTAAACTTTCATGAACGGATTGTTATTATCGTACCTCATTAATAAAATTGTATCAATTTTGGGGTTTGCAAAATTAATTACTGATTATAAGTATTATACGATGCTCGTTTGTCCCCTCACCGCATACTATCCAAGCAATAAATATTTTGCCGAATTGAAGTTCTTGGTCAGATTGCTGACAATTTAAACATATTCAAAAATAATGTTATTGATTGATTTTTATTTACAGTTCAAAAACGGAATGGCGTGTTCGAGCAATTTCCGCTACGAATCTACATCTACGTACAAACCACATTTACGTGAGCTCCGATGATATCAAGGAAAGCGGTTACACATATATTTTGCCAAAGAATCTGCTCAAGAAGTTTGTTACAATCTCCGATTTGAGAGCTCAGGTTAGTTACTAATCCTTATTGCATTTTTGCACATAATCATTTTCTTTTAATATTTGTACGTACTTTTATTTGTTGATTTATTTTACAACCATTCTATAGTATTGTCTTTTAAACAACTTGAAATAAAAGAGTAGGTTTTTAATTCAATTAAATTTTTTTTTGTTGCAGCACTACTCCCTCGTTTATTAACTCTTTTTTTATTTAGAAAGATATATTTTCTGTTTGGTCCCACAAAATTTGAAGAGAATATGTACCCTTGAAATGCTGTACCGTAGTACCTAATGGACGATCGTCGGTTGTGGCACAGATCGCGTGCTACCTGTACGGGTCGTCGCCGGCGGACAACCCGATGGTGCGCGAGGTGCAGTGCGCCGTGCTGCCGCCGCAGTGGGGCACGCACCAGGCCGTGCACCTGCCGCGCCACGCGCCGCGCCACCCCGCGCTGGCGCACCTGCAGCCGCTCGGCTGGATGCACACGCAGCCCAACGAGCTGCCGCAGCTGTCCCCACAGGTCAATATCTTTAACAACTACTTTTCAACTTTATTTTTACTAAATTCAAAATGTAAACAAACATGAGAAAGTGATAACTACTATCTATGAACATCTGAAACGAACATATATGGAACAGGATTTATGTCCTAGTTTGATCACAAGTAAATTGCTCTTGTGGAATACAGTGGTCACCAACGACCCAAGTGACTACTACAATGGTACCACTTACATGGACGAAACGTTTAGGCTCTGCCAACTATTAGTAAATACTTCTTACGTTTTTTATTGTGAAAACCTTCATAGCAAGTAATTGCAAATAGTATATTATTACAATTATCTACCCTTTAGAAGATGCGTAACATAATATTACAAAGTGGTCCATTGAAACAATGAGAATATTGAGCCTAACTTTAAAGTAATCACTTCTTATGATATATGACAGGCAAACTTTCATTAATTCCATTACATTTATAATTAAGCATAGCTCTAATCTAAACAGTCTATAACATTGCCCAATTTTCATTTTACTGTGCACCTACAATCTAAACCTATTTATACAAATAGGACATAACGACCCATGCAAAAATAATGGCGGACAATCCATCGTGGGATGGGGAGAAGACCATCATCATCACGTGTTCCTTCACACCGGGCTCCTGCTCCCTCACGGCGTACAAGCTAACGCCCAGCGGCTACGAGTGGGGCTCCAAGAACACGGACAGAGGAAACAACCCCAAGGGCTACTTACCCAGTCACTATGAGAGGGTGCAAATGCTGTTATCTGATCGCTTCTTGGGGTATTTCATGGTGCCCTCGCAAGGAAGCTGGAACTATAATTTCATGGGTATGTTTTGTTTATTATATTACGAGTGTTCTTAATAAACATCTCTGACTCTCATAAAAAAATGGTTCTTATAACAATGACTTGAACTCAATAATTATGTATTTTATTCCCTGAGAGTTGTCTATTTGGTTCATTTTCTTATATTACATTGTGTCCAAAATAAAATTCTTACCATCTGTGTTTGCTAACAATAGCGGAAATAATATTCTTAGAGTAACATAGAGCTTCCGAGATTTATCCTCGACAGAAAATAAGTTTGCGTAATACGCTGACATTGACTTAGATGTCCTCATACATACATAATTGTGTTCAATGCAATTTAATAAATATATTTAATGCTAAGAATGTTGCTTATAGTAAAGTGTGTGAGTTTCCTTTTGATTATCTCCTAACATCAATACTTTTTGTCGTAGGCGTAAGACATGACCCTAACATGAAGTACGGCATCCAACTCGGCAACCCGCGCGAGTTCTACCACGAGGTGCACCGCCCGGCGCACTTCATGAACTTCGCCGCAATGGAAGACGCGTCCGCGCCCACCCTCGCCGCTGATAGAGAAGACTTCTTCGCTTAAGTTTCTTTTAAATCCTAATACATTTTTATAGGGTCCCCAGTAATATGTGAGAATAGTTTGGTTTATGACCCCGAGTGGAATAAAAATTGTATATAGAATAAGGATAATAAAAAATTTTGGTAATTATAATTAGGTTTTTTATTTTTAACCTCTATAGACATTTGAATATTTTCAATCTTTACTTTGCACTGCATGCAAGATTCATTGTCAAGTAGAACCATTAAAAGATAAAGCTGTTCAATACAACTTTTGTACAAAAAATTATATGTGCTATAAATAATAACTATTTATGCTTTCACTCAAAGCCTCAAAGCCTCAATTATTAATAATATCATCAATCTCGAAAACCACTTGGTGGAGGAAGTATTAAATTCTCAACACTTGTATCCATCATGAACTCATGTATCTCTCTCACGGTTTCTTTCATCAATTCTTCATCAACATCCATGCTATCACATTTAGACTTTGTAGCATCTTCGTCAAATTCTATAACCTGTGTTAATTCATCTGCTACGTTCGATGATTCATTACTGATACTCATCATTTCACTATCGCTATCATTGTTTTCACAATTTTTACTATTTAATCCATCACTACCATTTCCTGAGTGTTGAATTTGATTATCGTCAACAATTTCATTGCTTTCTGAGCTTCGAATAACATCATCTCTAATTTTATTATATCCAAAAATATTTACGTTCATATTCGTTTCAAGCATCGCATTGTGTCTTGTTTGAATTGTATCTCCGTTATCCGTTTGGCGTTCAATACTTGTAAACGTATTCAGAAGTTCCGTAGAAGATTTGACTATAGTGTAATTTTGTTCCGTGTCCACTTCTTCGTCATTTTTCGAAATAGATTGTTCAGCTAAATTAGAATTGTCTAGTTCAGTGTTTTGATTAACATTTGTTAAGTTACGCCCAGGATTATTCTGCACATCATTGAAATTCGTATTCCAATCTTCTATATTACTTGTGTCTAATTTGGAGGAATTTGCTGCTAAAGATTCATCAGTATTAACAGATTTTGAACTTTCACTCTTTTCTATGAGTAGTCGCCTAATCAATTCAGGATTATCTTGCTTGAATTTTTGAATAATACGTGCAATATGATCATCAGCGTTTGCATGTTTCCTACTTTCTAATTGAACATCTGCATTTAGTTTGTACAGTAATACTTCGTCTCTTATTTGCGGTGTTTCTATTTCTTGAGGCTGTAACTAACGAAATATGCTTTTATATCATGTCTAAAACACGTATTGTCATGTAACGTCATTGTTGCCAAGTAATTCTGTGCGACACAAAATTTATGTGCGGAAATAATTGAACTAATTAACCATGATGAAACTAATTAATAGCGATTACTCAGTCTTTTAGATAACCTATTGCTATTAGGTTATATAAGACTTTGTAATTATTGAATATTAATAATCATCTGAACATTAAATTGTTGAGTGTTGCCGCCGATGTTGATTGAATTGTTGCCGGATACACATTATTGGAGGCGACCATCCTAGTCCTTAAGAGTAGGAACGCATCCGCGTCCGTCGTTAAATAGAACTTCTGTTCTATTTGAGATTGGAAGTAGTTGTCCATGGGCTGCAGTGACCCCTAACATCAGGTGGCCTGCCTGTTTCTTACCCTTTCATAATAAATAAAAAAACAATATATACCTACTTCTGTATCTCGAGCTATGACCTCAGCTAATTCTGTAGCAAGATTAACAACTTCTGCAGGCATGTGTGTTTTAGCGGCTAATGCCAGACCGTATTGTTCAATTTTGGAAGTACCAAGCTCTATTTTATGTGTGTAGATCAGTTTCTTTTGCTTATTCAGTGTGGTTTCAATTTCTTCTTCAATTACCACTGTGTAGCGACTAAAATATTTGAAATTTTGAAATAGTAATATAATTACATATTTATTAACGTACTGTAATTTGGGACAAAATACTAAATATTTTTGCTAAAAATAAAAAACTAATAAAATAAATATGGAACAAAACAATTAAAAACAGGTTTTTCTTAATAAAATACAAGAAAAGTAAACAAGTGCAAAATATAGCGCCGTCACGGCGGCATAACGATATAACAGAGAGTCATGCCGTTTGCCATCACGCCATACAAATAGGTTATACTTAATCTGCACGAACATTTTACGTGATAATGTCATATTTGTAACGCAATATATATTAATATAGAAATAAATAAATTAATTAAACAATTTTTGAGACTAATCTACTAATTAGTACAACGTGTCACTAATCTAATTAAAACAGATGACATTGCATCTTGTACAAAACAATGCTCATTATAGACTAACCACTTACAAGATATCAGAATGAAAGGCACACAACAATATAATATTGTCTTACTTGACAACATTGTAATACAAGTCCTGTAATCTGGTGAGGTATCTGAAGTGAGTCGTGAAGAAAGTGAATGCCTCTCTGGCCAACAGTTCCTCACAAATAGCCCACGATATACTAGTACCTTCTTCTATACATGTACTCCTGAAGTCATTTAATAATAATACGCGTTAGAAATTTAATTTTAAACAACTTTAAAAGGTGGTTACTTCGTTAGAGCTCGCCCGGGGCGGCATCACCACCACCCTCATAACCCGCCGTAAAGCAACATGTTCTT